>JACGAQ010000322.1:0-174165 GCA_014119065.1 Orius insidiosus | reverse complement strand
TTGATAGACTTTAACGCCTAAAAAAAATTTTGAAAAAAGAAATATAGTTGTACAAAATGAAACTCGGCTAAAATCTACAAAATTCAAATTTACCCTGTGGCTGAGTTTCATTTTGTACACCTAATAAATAAAATTGTAGGAAATTTAATTTCTATAAATTGTACTTAATTATTTTTTTCTAGGATGCACCATTTTCGGAAAATAATTTTTTTTAAATAAATTTATCTTGAAAACAGTGCGTCCTAGAGAAAAAATGAATAGAATAAAAATTAAAGATAATTGAATTTCCAACTGATTTTATTTAGTGCATTTTTCAATATCTGTAACGGTTTACGATTTGCAAGCGTTTAAAAATTAACCTTCTAATGGTTATACTTCAATAACCTTCTTACACGGAGAAGGTCAACTTTTGATGGATTTAACGCCTAAAATGTTTCAAAATTTTGAAAAAAATGAACTACTAGGTGTACAAAATGAAACTCGGCTAAAATCTACAAAATTCAAATTTACCCTGTGGCTGAGTTATTTTGTACACCTAATAGGATCGTTTTGACCTCAAATAAAAAGAGGCATTTTCCAAAAATGAGAGGGAGGGAACTCAAACTTTTTTCTCAGAACGTTAAAAACCACAATTCTAAAAGACTGTCATTTGTTGTGGGATGCTGAACAAGTGTTTAGAGCACTTTTTACTTGGGGACCACAATCCGATCGATTCGTCGAGGTTTGTTTTATGAGCTTGTCTTTCGAAAGCTTTTCAAATCGGCGGCTCGGGTTTTTCTGTTAACCCTTTACGTTTTTGTCGAAGTAAAAGCAGGATTTAAAAAAACGTTCCTTCCAATTACGTCTCATCAGCAGTAATTTTTTTTTTACTCTCACGCAATATCAGTTGACAAATATCAATTTTGCTCTTTTTTACTACTCTTTAGCTATTTTATTCTATATCAGGCTCCTTTTATACAAATGAAAAAATTATTGAACCTATTTTGTTTTGCACATAAAATGATTTTTCTCCTCTTTACTTTTACGCATAATTCTACATAAACTTTTTTGTATTAACATCAACAAAAACTTTTTTTTACGTTCGTGGTGAAGTTTTAAGAAAAAAATGATCAAATGAAAAACTTAGCACAAACGCTTTTAAATTTATAGCCACCACTCACCCGTTTTCCATTATTCAGACCTATTTCACTTTTAAAACGGATAAATTTATGTACGAACTGGAGTCTTATAAATCATTTTTTTCCTCTCCTAACCCCCTTTAAAATTATACATACGTATCCGTCCTTTTTTATTTTCTGTTTATGCCGAGAAAAAAGAAAAATCCGATAAAAATTTGCGTGCAGTAGCATAAGTTAGGGGTAAACAAAAGGGGATAATAAGGATGATTACAGAGCGGGTTGAAAAAAATTAAAATTCATATTTAGGTAAAACTCATTTAAAAATGAACGAAATGACTACATTTGTTAATTAATTTTTACTCATCTCTCGACAAGAATTCAAGTTTTTTTTGGAAATGGAGACCTTGATGGGTCATAATGACCCTTGATCGTTTTCTGCTAAAAATGATAATATTAGGTGTACAAAAATGAAACTCAGCCACAGGGTAAATTTGAATTTTGTAGATTTTAGCCGAGTTTCATTTTGTACACTGTAGTTCATTTTTTCAAAATTTTGAACATTTTAGGCGTTAAAGTCCATCAAAAGTTGACCTTCTCCGTGTAAGAAGGTTATTGAAGTATAACCATTAAGAAGGTTAATTTTTAAAGGCTTGTAAATCGTAAACCGTTACAGATATTGAAAAAATGCACTAAATAAATCAGTTGGAAATTCAATTCTCTTTAATTTTTATTATATTTTTTTCTCTAGGACGCACTGTTTTCAAGATAAATTTATTTAAAAAAAATTATTTTCCGAAAATGGTGCATCCTAGAAAAAAATAATTAAGTAACAAATTTATAGAGAATTAATTTCCTACAATTTTTATTATTAGGTGTACAAAATGAAACTCAGTCAGGGTAAATTTGAATTTTGTAGATTTTAGCCGAGTTTCATTTTGTACACCTAGTAGTTCATTTTTTCAAAATTTTGAAAATTTTAGGCGTTAAAGTCCATCAAAAGTTGACCTCCGTGTAAGAAGGTTATTGAAGTATAACCATTAAGAAGGTTAATTTTTAAAGGCTTGTAAATCGTAAACCGTTACAGATATTGAAAAAATGCACAAAATAAAATCAGTTGGAAATTCAATTCTCTTTAATTTTTATTCTATTCATTTTTTCTCTAGGACGCACTGTTTTCAAGATAAATTTATTTTTAAAAAAAATTATTTTCCGAAAATGGTGCATCCTAGAAAAAATAATTAAGAACAAATTTATAGAGAATTAAATTTCCTACAATTTTTATTTATTAGGTGTACAAAATGAAACTCAGCCACAGGGTAAATTTGAATTTTGTAGATTTTAGCCGAGTTTCATTTTGTACACCTAATAAAAAAAATCAACGCTCAGAATTGAAAATAAATCATGACATAAAAAACCTAAAATTTATAAGTAACAATTTGGCCTAAAAAAACCAATGAAACTTTAGGAGAAGATACAATTCATAACCATGCATCATTCTTTATTTCTTTTCTGACCGTTTGGAGGATAAAAATAAAAAAATAAAGAACGGTAAAAAATATCCAGAGCCTCCGAGTATCATTATACTGAGTTAGAATATGCTCTTATTTCTTCTGAAAATCTAATATGGGCCTCGAAAGTACCCAAAAAAAAGTAATAAACATGAATAAAACATTTTTTTATAAGGGCTTTTATCAGTTTTTAAGGATAATTTTAAAAGTGTCTTATGGAAAACGTGAAGAGGGTTTGAAAGAGGATTTAAAGGCGGTCAGATCGTTAGGGCTGTGGTCTGTTTTCGCAAGACCGCAGTGCAGGCTATTCCGTTTTCTACTGTTTAAAGGAGAGGACGGGGGGTTGAATTTAACGGAGATTAGAGAATCCGAGTTTGAGAGTTGGAAGGGTCGCGCAGACTGTATGAGTCGACGAAGCGTCAAATTACCTCACGGGTCACCTGTCATATCGTTTCACCCCATTTGCAATCAACATAATAATCCGAAACTCAAGTTACCGCATCCAATCCAAACGTTTACCTAATCAAAAAAAATGGCTTACCTAACAATCAACTAGGTCAAATTCAGACTTTTTAAAAATTATACAGAGTAGTCCGTTTAGCATTGCCATTTTATCTTCAAGAAAAAACGCCAGCAAAAAAATGTCAAAAACTGTCCAGTATATATATATGTTTATATGTTGTAGTATACAGGGTGTCCGGAAACACATGGCAAGCGTCTGGGAGAGCGTTAAAAAGTGGTTTTACGAAAAAAAGTTAAATGTAAACCCCCCTTAATTTAAATCAAAGAATTTGATGGTGTAGTTTAAAATCCGCCTGGATATACAGGGTGTCCCAGACACAACCTAACTTCGTTATTTCAAATGAGAACCCCTATTTTTTATTTCAGATTCGTAATCTACGCAAAATTTCAAGTAGATTTGAGTACTCATATGACGATTTTGGACAACTTTTAAAAAATGTCAAAATTTAGCGTTTTTTGCGCTAAAATCCGTTAAAATTGACCTAGGAGACTCGTTTTTTTTTAATTCCACTTATTTTTTCCCGAAGAATCCAACTGTCTCAAATTTGAGCATCTTCGCATTCTGCATCACGAGATTTCGTCGCTAATGGCCTTTTTTCAAGTTAGAACCCAAATTTTTAGTTCAGAAATGAAAATTAGCACTTGTTGAAAGGAATTTTTCTTTCGGACCACAAATTTTGAAAGAGCTACAGCGTCTTTTGTGTTATGCATCAAAAATTAAAATTCGTCAACAAATCGCTAATTTCCATTTTTGAAGTATGGAATTTGGAGTTAAACTTGAAAAAAGGCCATTAGCGACGAAATCTCGTGATGCTGAATGCGAAGATGCTCAAATTTGAGACAGTTGGATTCTTCGGGAAAAAATAAGTGGAATTAAAAAAAAACGAGTCTCCTAGGTCAATTTTAACGGATTTTAGCGCAAAAAACGCTAAATTTTGACATTTTTTAAAAGTTGTCCAAAATGTCATATGAGTACTCAAATCTACTTGAAATTTTGCGTAGATTACGAATCTGAAATAAAAAATAGGGGTTCTCATTTGAAATAACGAAGTTAGGTTGTGTCTGGGACACCCTGTATATCCAGGCGGATTTTAAACTACACCATCAAATTCTTTGATTTAAATTAAGGGGGGTTTACATTTAACTTTTTTTCGTAAAACCACTTTTTAACGCTCTCCCAGACGCTTGCCATGTGTTTCCGGACACCCTGTATATCAAAAAATGTCAGGGGACAAAGAATAACTTTGGTTTGTTATACGTTGGTAAGTTGGTTTTTGAGGGAAATTTTTTTACAAAAACTGTCCTACAACACAGAATAACGGGAAACGGTTATATAAAATGTTGGCAGGACTGTTTTTATGTAAATTTTGTCATGAACTGTCTAAAGCCAAAGATTAACAGGAAACGGGGCTACCAACATAAAAGTATCCTGAACCCCAAAAATCCACTAAAATAGCCTGAAAAACGCCTATCATCCAAATATGGATTAAAAAACTGAGATATAACGGGGAACGGTTATATAAATGTTGGCAGGACTGTTTTTAGTGTAAATTGTCATGAACTGTCGCCAGAGATTAACAGAACACGGTTCTACCAACATAAAAGTATCCTGAACCCCAAAAATCCAATAAAATAGCCTGAAAACGCCTATCATCCAAAATATGGATAAAAAAACTAAGAAATAACGGAGAACTGTTATACTAAATGTTGGCAGGACTGTTTTTAGTGTAAATTGTCATGAACTGTCGCCAGAGATTAACAGGAAACGGTCCTACCAACATAAAAGTATCGTGAACCCCACTGGCAACACTGACAAACGCCGATAAAAGATAAAAATAATTTACTGAAACGCCAATGAGTTTAAGGATAAGGTTGAGCATTAGATTTAATTAAAAAAGATCGAACGTGATAAGGTGATTTGTGACCCTCCTAGCGCTTTAAATGGTTCAGTTTTCATTTTTAAATTTTGGCTTTTTTTAAAATTTTTCAGATTTAGGAAAATGGAAATCCTCCTTTGAAAACGGTAATTTAAAAAAAAAATAACCTAAAATGAGGGTCCGACGCATGAAAAGTCATTTTAATTGAGAAGGGTGAGTCGAAGAAGATTCAAGGACATTTGAGGCGCTCCGGGTACGAAGGGCGAACTCAACATCGGACAATTTTTTTTTATTTTCAGATTCTAGACCTCTTGGTGAATACACCCATATATTTTTATGTTGAGTTCGCCCTTTTTTCTTAAATACGTAAAAACCGATATGCGGCAAAACTCTAACTGCGATATCCGAGCGGGTACGAAGGGCGAACTCACATCCTAGTCCACAACCCCCACTCCTTTTCCCATTCCAGGGCATGACTTTTCTGTTGAGTTCGCCCGTAACACAAACTTTAAAATGCGAATATCTCGAAACTACGTTGAGTTCGCCCTTCGTACCCGGAGCGCCTCATTTGGATCTTTTCTCCTCTCCAACCACTCCGTGGCTTCTTCTTCGACTCTATTGAATTTGATCTTTTCTTACTGCCTGAAGCTCACCGTCAATAAGACTTATAAAAAAAACTTGAAGAATCTAATTGTTGTATGAGAAAATGTAGTTTTTTTTTTTTTTTCCTCCACCATGAAAAACGGGAATTTGTGATCAAGTTATGGAAAAGGTCCCCTTCTCCGGAATAATGTGATTGGAGTTTACGTAAAGGAAAAACCTATATCCCAATATAAAATTGAGCTCCATGTTACCCCGAGTAGAAAAGGCAATATCTCCTAAATGTTTAATCTTTTTTCCCAATCCACGTAGAAAGTTTTAATTATCGGTCGTAGCCTTTTTTAAATGTATTTTTTTCCTGGTTTGTATTTTATTTCCCCCTTTTTGTCCTTTTAAGGCTAATTAACTTGCAACAAACTTTTTTTTTCTCGACTCCCTTCCAATTACCATAAATTAACCAGAATAAGAAAGTTCATAAAATTAAAACAGTTTTAGAAACAAAAAAAAATTAAAAACACTAAAATGAATAAAAGATTTGTGCCTTGAAAAAAGGATGTTTAAATTGTAAATAAGAATTAAAATTACAAGTAAACATTGGTTAAGAAAACATGGGAGAAGGCTCCTTTGGTATATTAATATTAGGGCTGAGATTGTGTTTGTGGAGAAGAAAGGGCGTAAGGGTTTAAAGGGTAAAGGAGTTAAGGCTTTAGAGGGGGAATCGTCTTAACCAAAGGTAGTTCTAAATTCTAATCCAGAAAGGCGGAGATCTTTCTATTCACCGAAACAAATTCAATTTCCAACATGTTACAACACACCATTCGGTCCAATGGAAACACTTCCCGTATTTATGAACTTGATTTCTTTCTGAGCCAACCTTGAATCCTCGGGTAAAAATAAATTTTTTTTTAATTAAAAAGAAACATACATTTCCAGAATTAAAATATGCTCGATAAATCACCCGAAAACTTAATAAAACCTTTGACACTCCTCCATTCATCATTTCAAACTAGTTTTTAAAAACAATTTTCAATTTAAAGGATTTTTTTATTAGGTGTACAAATGAAACCTAAAATCACAAAATTCAAATTTACCCTGTGGCTGAGTTTCATTTGTACAGCATAAATAAAAATTGTAGGAAATTTAATTCTATTAAATTTGCACTATTATTTTTTCTAGGATGCACCATTTTCGGAATAAAATAAAAATTAAAAAAATTTTTAAAAAATTTATATTGAACACAGTGCATCCTAGAGAAAAAATGAATAAAATAAAAATTAAAGAGAATTGAATTTCCAACTGATTTTATTTTGCATTTTTTCAATATCTGTAACGGTTACGATTTACAAGCCTTTAAAATTACCTTCTTAATGGTTATACTTCAATAACCTTCTTACACGGAGAAGGTCAACTTTTGATGGACTTTAACGCCTAAAATGTTCAAAATTTTGAAAAATGAACTACTAGGTGTACAAAATGAAACTCGGCTAAAATCTACAAAATTCAAATTTACCCTGTGGCTGAGTTTCTTTTGTACACCAAAAAAATAAAAATTGAAGGAAATTTAATTCTCTATAAATTTGTACTTAATTATTTTTTCTAGGATGCACCATTTCGGAAAATAATTTTTTTTTAAATAAATTTATCTTGAAAACAGTGCGCCCTGGAGAAAAAATGAATAGAAAAAATTAAAGAGAATGAATTTCCACTGATTTTATTTAGTGCATTTTTTCAATATGTAACGGTTTACGATTAACAAGCCTTTAAAAATTAACCTTCTTAATGGTTATACTTCAATAACCTTCATACACGAGAAGGTCAACTTTTGATGGACTTTAACACCTAAAATGTTCAAAATTTTGAAAAATGAACTACTAGGTGTACTAAATAAAACTCGCCTAAAATCTACAAAATTCAAGTTTACCCTGTGGCTGAGTTTTATTTTGTACACTAATACATTTCTAGATTTAAAAATATGCTCGATAAATCACCCAGCGTTGCCGAAAACTTAATAAAACCTTTGACACTCCTACATTCATCATTTCAAACTAGTTTTTTAAAACAATTTTCAATTTAAAGGATTTTTTTATGATACAAGAAGCTTATAAGGGAAAAAAGTCTATTTGCCGCTAGATAAACTCTTTCCTCGGACCCTCATATAGTTTTATTAACGTCCGTTTAACCTCATTAATATTAGCGGAGGTAACAAATAGTCTGAAAGGAGGTAAAAGTGGCTACGGCTATCGACTTTGAGGAAATTGATAATTAATTCGAATGAAACCATATTCCCTTAGATAGAGTTCCTTAATAGATAGTAAGGCCCTTTTAGGACAAGGCGAGAAATGTTTCCGCCTAGTAAGGGCCCCTTTTAGGACAAGGCGAGAAATGGTTTCCGCTCTGGGAAACTGATTTCTGTTCCACGTGCCTTTCAGGGAGGATTGAAACACCAGAAAATCCAATTTTAGTCCAATATCGCTTAAACATTTCAATAAGCTACCTATTTTTTTAGTACTCTAGGACGAAAAATTGAAGGTTTCCATCCAGGGTGTAAACAGCGATGTACAGCGGTGTACAAAATGAAACTCAGCCACAGGGTAAATTTGAATTTTGTAGATTTTAGCCGAGGTTCATTTTGTACACCTAGTAGTTCATTTTTCAAAATTTTAACATTTTAGGCGTTAAGTCCATCAAAATTGGCCTTCTCCGTGTAAGAAGGTTATTGAAGTATAACCATTAAGAAGGTTAATTTTTAAAGGCTTGTAAATCGTAAACCGTTACAGATATTGAAAAATGCACAAAATAAAATCTGTTTGGAAATTTAATTCTCTTTAATTTTTAATCTATTCATTTTTTCTCTAGGACGCACTGTTTTCAAGATAATTTTTTTTTTAAAATTATTTTCCGAAAATGGTCCATCCTAGAAAAAAAAATTAAGTACAAAGTTATAGAAAACCTACAATATCTTATTGATTTATTATCGCTTGCTAAACGCCCTGGAAATCCCCAAATCTTCCCAGGGAGGCCTTAAACGACCAGGGACTGTAGCGGGAATGCTGCACTGTGGGAATTGAACCCACGAACTTTGAACTACCGAGGGAATTAAGGAATCTACGGCTTTAACTCCACTTTCCTAATACTTTTATTTATTTTTGTTTAAAATATAAACAAGAAAACTTTGTATTAATTAAAAGCGAGATACTTGAACTTAAAAAGAGACCATTTTTAAAGATTTCGAGACAAGAGTGCTTTAAAAAGCGGAGTTTTGTCGAGTACACTTTAGGGTGAAAAAAAAAGGGCTTTTAGTTGTTTGAAAATGGTTAGGTAATAATTTTATTTATGGTAGACTAAATACTCAGAATAGTAAAAAATAAAACTAATTTGAATTTTTTTTTTTCAGGTAAGCTTCCTTTATTATAGGAGCGCCAGCTAGACTAGTAGAGGTAAGCGGAAAGCTTTTAGGATTAGTTAGAAAAAAAAAGTTTCAATATTTCATGTTTAAGCATTTTAAAATGCGTTTCTCAAAGGGGCTTTGCTCGCCGAGAATGTGCACCGGAGTTTCCCAAGGCCTTCATCCGAGGAAGATCTCTAACTAGGACTCATTATGCTAATACGGCTTAATACAAATGAAAGGAGTTTCAGAGACGTTTGCTTACCCCGCTTCCTTCAAACCCACTGTACCGACCGCCTCCTTGCTTTTATTTCCTTCATCTGCGTGCCCAACTGGAACCCGTTACGGAATTCCACTTTTAACGAGCAATTTTCCCCGTTCTAAGCGTCTTACAGGTAAATTATACACTCCCGGCCATATTGATAGAGATGTTGACTTTTTATTAAAAAAAAAATTTCAACTACCAAGGAGCTCCTCTAAAAGAAAAGAAGCTATACAGAATTGGTACCCCTGTAGCTGAAACACTATAGGAACCTTCCACTAGGTGGACCAAAACCTGGCTTGAGGTTTTTCAGAGTAAGGTTGTGGCTGAATAACCTGTCTTTTAGGATATTCCTACCTCCATGCTTTATTCCCTTTTACCTGGATAAGTGCAAGACTACTACTAATAAAAATTGTAGGAAATTTAATTTTGTATAAATTTCTACTTAATTATTTTTTTCTAGGATGCACCATTTTCGGAAAATATTTTTTTTTAAATAAATTTATCTTTGAAAAGTGCGTCCTAGAGAAAAATGAATAGAATAAAAATTAAAGAGAATTAAATTTCCAACTGATTTTATTTAGTGCATTTTTTCAATATCTGTAACGGTTTACGATTTACAAGCCTTTAAAAATTAACCTTCTTAATGGTTATACTTCAATAACCTTCTTACACGGGAAGGTCAACTTTTGATGGACTTTAACGCCTAATGTTCAAAATTTTGAAAAAATGAACTACTAGGTGTACAAAATGAAACGGCTAAAATCTACAAAATTCAAATTTACCCCGTGGCTGACGGACGGAACAACTTCTTGTTCTTCTACGGGGTCTGGAAGACCCGAGGGACCGTGATTGTGTTGAAATAAGTTCTCTTTGAGCAAGTTAAAAATGATATAAATCAGACTTCAATTGAGTACTGGAAAGTTGCTAGGATTGCAAAAAGTAATTTGACGTTTTTCTGTTGTAACATGAAGTTACTTCAATCGGAAGTTAAGCGCAGACAAGCGCAAGGTCCGTTGTTTCTTAGAAAAACATTCCAAGACGGTTTTTGATCCAGAAAAAACAGCTGTTGCTTCATGTATCGTATAACGAGTTTTGTTTCTCGGTTGATTAGCTTTTATAATAGAAACCGGGTGTTCTCTAGTTTAATCTCCCTAATGGCTTCCTTCCTTCCTTTTTCTCAAAACCTTTTATCGCCTTCTTTCCTCGCACCCCCCGGGGGTTTCATTTTCGTCAACCGGCCTCCGTTATCTTTCCAACCAATTTTTTTCTGTCTTCTTTTTTTTTTCTGTGGTATAATTTCACGGGTTTCTCCCCTGTTTTATTCTCCCTTGTAAACTAGCTCACGCTTTTAATGGGAGTTAATATACTTCCTTGGATTACATCCAAGGCTGTTTATGAATGCATAAATTTGTTTTAATATTCTAAATTTTATGAGGAGTTTATAATCTCTTTAATCAAACAAAAGGGTACAAAAAATTAGCCTCAGGGGTAGATATTAGTGTACAAAATGAAACTCAGCCACAGGGTAAATTTGAATTTTGTTGATTTTAGCCGAGTTTCATTTTGTACACTAGTAGTTCATTTTTTCAAAATTTTGAAACATTTTAGGCGTTAAGTCCATCAAAAGTTGACCTTCTCCGTGTAAGAAGGTTATTGAAGTGTAACCATTAAGAAGGTTAATTTTTAAAGGCTTGTAAACGTTGTGAAAAAATGCACTAAATAAAATCTGTTGGAATTTAATTCTCTTTAATTTTATTCTATTCATTTTTTCTCTAGGACGCACTGTTTTCAAGATAAATTTATTTAAAAAAAAAATTATTTTCCGAAAATGGTGCATCCTAGAAAAAATAATTAAGTACAAATTTATAGAATAAATTTCCTACAATTTTTATTATTAGGTGTACAAAATGAAACTCAGCCCCAGGGTAAATTTGAATTTGTAGATTTTAGCCGAGTTTCATTTGTACACCTAGTAGTTCATTTTTCAAAATTTTGAACATTTTAGGCGTTTAAGTCCATCAAAGTTGACCTTCTCCGGGTAAGAAGGTTATTGAAGTATAACCATTAAGGTTAATTTTTAAAGGCTTGTAAATCGTAAACCGTTACAGATATTGAAAAAATGCACTAAATAAAATCTGTTGGAAATTTAATTCTCTTTAATTTTTATTCTATTCTTTTTTCTCTAGGACGCACTGTTTTCAAGATAAATTTATTTTAAAAAAATTATTTTCCGAAATGGTGCATCCTAGAAAAAAAAATAATTAAGTACAAATTTATAGAGAATTAAATTTCCTACAATTTATTTATTAGGTGTACAAAATGAAACTCAGCCACAGGGTAAATTTGAAATTTTAGCCGAGTTTCATTTTGTACACCTAATATTTGATACTTTTTGTTTGACGTCTTGTTTTAAGTGCTCTCGATTTTTTCTTCTTTGGATGGCTATCACTCTGCGCTAAGTCTATTTGTTTGTGTAAAAGCTTCTTCTGGGAAAGGAAGCAGTTGGATCTCAAATAAGGAAAACGAATCTCTTCTCTGTCAACATGTCTTTCACCGGGGTCCGATTGTCTACCGCTCAAATCACGTCAACTGTCTAGCCTAAATTTTGAAGGGGGAAAAATGAGGAAACGAGAACCTTTTTAGCGTTTTCTAACGTTTTTGTTCACGTTGCATTATGAAGCTGTCGAGGGAAAAAAATTGGTGTGGGTAAAAAAAAGCCCGAGGCTATCATAAGAGAGCCGCAACCTTTTCAAATATTCAAAGAGTAGAACACACGTTCACCCTTAAATACTTCAAATAATACCCAATGTACCCCCTTTTTTGCTGAATAACTGAACCGTAAGACCCATTTTTTGGACCCTTTTCGGACAATAAAATATACAGAGTGGTATCTACTACAGTCTTCTTCAAAATAGCTTTGTTTCAACCTTAGGTTTGAACCTATGGAGCAGGCGCAGAAGGTTTTGATCGTCAAATTGATGAATTCAGATTTGTCGGACAAACGATCAATCAAATTTTGACGTCTTAATCCTTCTGCGCATGCTCTAGGAATTTCAAACCAGTTTCAAACTGTGCTTGGAACAAAGCTGATATTGAAATTTAGGCTCGCGAACGACCATATTGTCCTGCGTTGATTGGGCTTCCTCGGTCTCCGATATTTTTAGGGATAAACCTTCTTTTTATTAGTGTACAAAATGAAACTCAGCCGCAGGGTAAATTTGAATTTTGTAGATTTTAGCGAGTTTCATTTTGTACACCTAGTAGTTCATTTTTTCAAAATTTTGAACATTTTAGGCGTTAAAGTCCATCAAAAGTGACCTTTCCGTGTAAGAAGGTTATTGAAGTGAACCATTAAGAAGGTTAATTTTTAAAGGCTTGTAAATCGTAAACCGTTACAGATATCGAAAAAATGCACTAATAAAATCTGTTAGAAATTTAATTCTCTTTAATTTTTATTTTATTCATTTTTCTCTAGGACGCACTGTTTTCAAGATAAATTTATTTAAAAAAAATTTATTTTCCGAAAATGGTGCATCCTAGAAAAAATAATTAAGTACAAATTGATAGAGAATTAAATTTCCTACAATTTTTATTTATTAGGTGTACAAAATGAAATCAGCCACAGGGTAAATTTGAATTTTGTAGATTTTAGCCGGGTTTCATTTTGTACACCTAATACCCTGTTTTTAGGCTTCTCCATATTTTTCCATATTTTTGAGCATTTGGTAGATATAGATGGCAATTAGTAAGCATGACTTACAGTATTTTTTATAAAGGGAGGAAACTAAACAATTTTTTCTCTTTATTTTACCTTTTGTTTTTTATTTTATTATAACAAAGGCATTCTTCATTTTGAACAATGACAAAAACCGAAATGAGAACAGGCGAACTCTCCCTTTTTCCCGGCGTCTTCTCATTTCGTTCCAACCAGTTTTCTAATAAACCCTTTTCCTCCCTCCGCCAGATTTTCCCGAACTCTACTTGTCCCTTAAAGTAAGAAGACTCGTCGACCTTTAAACTTTTTTGTTTTTCCTCCGAGTAGCACTGCTGATTGAGGATCGCTCGATAAATCGAGATGTCCTCAGCAGATGCTAGTTTTAGAAGAGTAAAAAGGGACTTTTCCATACAATTTCATTAAAAATATTCTTTTTCAATTGAGAAACTTATCATTACAGGGTCATTATTACCTATGGGGTCTTGAAGACCATCAACAATAACACAAAAACTTTCTTTATAAGCCCGCACAAAAGAAAGAAAAAAAAAAGTAGTAGAATGAAGGTGGAATTCATAAAAAGCAAATTAAGATTATAAGGTTTGCGCGAGAGGATTTTAATTTAAAACCTTGACCTAACCCATTGTCGGCTGCAAGTTTTCAATTTTCTTCTCTTTAAACCTTCCTAATAAACAACGACGCTTCTCTATTCAAAAGTCTATCTTGTAAAGCAGTAAGTTTATTCAACAAAAAAGAAATCTTATTTAACTAGAAATTTTCTGCTAAGAAATATGTAAATTAGTTTCATTTTAGGTTGAAAAACATATTTAAAATAGTTTTTTTTAAAAAGGAAGGATTAAAATGGTTTTCGGGAAAATGCTACACATGCAGTACTGGCTCTGGACTGGGTAAGGCAAAATGGCAAAAGCCATTGTTGGGCGAATCGTAATCGCAGTTACATTACGATTGTAATCGCAAGTTTCTTAATTACGATTACGATTACAATCGTATACGTATTAACTTCCTTAAAGAAGTTATTGCGATACCCTCGACGTCGGGTTTTGGGGAAGGGTCTTCCAGACCCCGGAGGGTTAATTCGAATAGGTATTGATCTTTACCGATCTCAACTTGTCTGTGGTGCCGGCCGGCCGTAGCATTTTTTTCCGGAACACTTTACGGCCACAATTTTCATCCGATTTTCACCAAATTTTCACCAAAATTCTTAGCCGGTGAAGAGAATGTAACGAGGGGGATTTTTGAATTTCGAAAAAATGGCGGAGATATGTCTGTTTGAAATTTTAAAAAATTCGCTGCGGCCGAACCGTTAATCCGATTTTCACCAAATTTTCACCAATTACTCCTTATATTTTTAAGAATTTTTGGTGCAAAAAATTGCCACTTTTTAATTACTATTTTTATTAGTAGGGAGAAATTTCGTACTTCTACCCTTTACGAGGGCACATCCCTAGGCCAAAGAGCCCATTATTTTCTACCTCGACACTTGAAAAAATTTTCGAAAAAAGAACTTAAAAATTTTTCAAAAAAAATAAAAAAGAAAAAGAAGAAAAAACCCGGAAAATTTTCGAAAAAAAAAATTTTTTTTTTCACAAAAAAAAACTTAGAAATTTTTCGAAAATAGAACTTAAAAAATTTTCGAAAAAAAAAAAAAAAAAAAAAAAAAAAAAAAAAAAAAAAAAAACTTTTTCGAAAAAACTTTGAAAATTTTTGAAAAAAAAAATTTTTTTTTCGGACAAAAAAAACTTAGAACATTTTTCAAAAAAAAAAAACTTAGAAAATTTTTCGAAAAAAAAAAAAAAAAAAAGCCCGAAAAATTTTTCGAAAAAACTAACTTGGAAAATTCTCCTTTATACTTTCCCTCCCTACTACATCCCCTTCCTTTATACTTTCGTTCCTTATACTTCCCCCTCTTATACTTCCCCTTCCTTATACTTCCCCTCCGTTACTTCCCCTCCGTTATACTTCCCCTCCGTTATACTTCCCTCCCATATTATACTTCCCTCCGTTACTTCCCCTCCGTTATACTTCCCCTCCCACATACTTCCCACTCCGTTATACTCTCCTCCCATATACTTCCCCTCCTATATAGATACTTCTCTTTAAGGAAGTTCCCGTCGGGGCCAGCTCCAGACTAGTACTTTTTTCTGCGATTACAATCGTAATTGTATTTTTTTCTGCGATTACCATTATAATCGTATTTTTTTCAGCGATTACGATCGTAATCGCTTTTTTTTTCTGCGATTACGGGCGTAATCGTATTTTCGTAAGCGTTTACGGCTACATCAGGTAATCTCAGTAAAAATGTCAATACGAGCCGTAAACGCTAACGAAAATACGATTTCGCCCGTAATCGCAGAAAAAAAAATGCGATTATCGCAGAAAAAAATACGATTACGACTGTAATCGCAGAAAAAAATACGAATGCGATTGTAATCGTAATCGGATCGTAATTGTAATCGTGATTACGATTACCCCAACACTGGCAAAAGCCCCTCTAGGGCTTTTCGATGAACTGTCAAAGACTTTTCAGAGTGAAATAATCATGTCTAAAGATACATCCCGAGATAAAATAAGCATAAAAACCAAATTATCCTTCCCGAAAACGGATTCCCTTCATCAATATCGACCGTCAATATCGAAAAGCATAAATAACCACATTTTGCGATTAACGAGTCTATAAATAAACGTTCACTCATATTCAAGTGGAGGCACTTATCGAAGAGCCCTTTTGACATTGTCGAACGCCACGTTTTGTTTGGAGTCTTGTCGTTTTAGTCGAGAATTGTTTGGTATTGACGGTGAGGGAACAATGCCCGATCCAATTTTAGAAAAGACCGCGTGAGGAGAGAAAAAAAGGAGGTGAAAGGGAGAAAATAAAATCATGAGAGAAGAACCATCTTTCTTTTTTTTACGATAAGAAAAATTGTCACACTTAAGGCCCTAACTTAATTTTATATCTCGAAGCTTTTTTTAAAATTTACGTGCTCAAGACGGGGGTGAAAAAAATTCCAAGAGACAAAAAGTGAAACCGAAAAAATTCAAGAAGGTAAAAGCGTGGTTTTTTCAATAAATTGAGAAAATAAAACTCTGAAAACCGTGAAAACCACCCGAAAATAAGGAAAAAGTTAAGCGGCAGAAACGCCCGAAAATTAGGAAAAGGGGGTTCCTGGGCAGAAATCGAGAAAAAAGTACAGGTTTGAAGAGCTTCCAAGAAAACTTCCTAAAAGAGACTTCCTTATCTATATAGGAAACTTCTAGGAAACTTCCTTATCTATATAGGAGGGGGAAGTATAACGGAGCGGGAAGTATAACGGAGCGGGAAGTATATGAGAGGGGAAGTAACGGAGTGGGAAGTATATGGGAGGGGAAGTATAACGGAGGGGGAAGTATAAGTGAGGGGAAGTATGGAGGGGAAGTTTAAGTGAGGGGTATAACAGAGGTGAAGTATAACGGAGGGGGAAGTATAAGGGAACGAAAGTATAACGGAAGGGATGTATAAGGGAGGAAAGTATAAAGGAGAATTTTCCAAGTTTGTTTTTTCGAAAAATTTTCTAAGTTTATTTTGTCAAAAAGAATTATTTTTTTTTTTTTTTTTCCGGGTTTTTTTTCGAAAAATTTTCCGGTTTTTCCTTTTTTTTTTTGAAAAATTTTAAGTTCTTTTTTTCGAAAATTTTTTTAAGTGTCAAGGTAGAAATAATGGGCCCTTTGGCCCAGGGATGTGCCTCTCGTAATGGGTAAGAGTACGAAATTTCTCCTTACTAAAAAAAAAGTTCATAATTAAAAAGTGGCAATTTTGTACACCAAAAATTCTTAAAAATATAAGGAGTAATTGGTGAAAATTTGGTGAAAATCGGACGGTTCGGCGCAGAATTTTTTAAAATTTCAAACAGATATATCTCCGCCATTTTTTCGAAATTCAAAAATCGCCCTCGTTACATTCTTCTTCACCGGCTAAAGAAATTTGTGTGAAAATTTGGTGAAAATCGGATGAAAACTGTGGCAGTAAAGTGTTCCGGAAAAAATGCTACGGACGGCCGGCCGGCACCACAGACAAAGTTGAGATCGGTAAAGATCAATATATTCGAATTAACCCTCCGGGGTCTGGAAGACCCTTCCCCAAAAATCCGACGTCGAGGGTATCACAATAACTTCTTTAAGTCCGAAAATAGTGGAAAAAGTGTCAGCTTGCCAAAAAGACCTAAAACCAAATGACAACTAAAATAGACATGTAACAAAGATGTTTAGCCTAAAGAATTATAATCAATTTCCCATAATCAGCCCTTATAATGCCAAAGAATCGATCAGAAAGACTGAAAAAGCCTTTTCACTCTCAATTCAATTGATTCTTGTATGCCCTCGTTCGGTGGGTAATTTATACAACTTTAGTTCATTGCTTTTGAACTTCAACGTCTGATATTCTCTCGAACTATGTAATTTCGACATTCGTATAATTTCAAACTTTGTAAAGCCCCCTTCAATTTGTAACTGAAGCACATTTCGACGAAACTAAAAATTTTCGAAAGAATGATTAAAATTCGTGGTGCGCACTCTGAGGGTGAAAAAAAAAAGAGAAGACGGTGAATTCTATTGAAATTGGACGTCCCTTTGTAGAAGGAGACTCTGGAAGAATTCAGGTCGCTTTTTCCTTGTGAAAGATTCAATAGACGCCGCTAAATTGAGCTTTATTGCACCCGTTGTCGTTTTATGTCATGTTTTTCCACCCCCAGGCAGCTCTATTTTACCCCTACTTTAAGGCTTTTAAGTATCTTTAAAAAGAGGCCTAATATAAACTCGGATATTTCACTTTTAATATGACTTTTGATAAATTGGTGATAAAAGTTGGCATTCAGTCAGCATATAAGAGAGGGCATAACTTTAGTTCCCTTTGATAATGTCAAAGTGAGGGACTTATCTCTTTTATTCCGGTTCATCCTCAAGCTAGACGAAATCTATATAAACGATCTTTTGAGATTTAAAGTGCCCCCTTCATCCATATCGTTAAGTTCATTAAACATCTCGCTCCGGCCGGCGGCTTAAATTTTGAACTTTTTCATATCAAAAGTAAAACTTCAAAGATGTTGACACTTTTTCTTGTTGAATTTCAAACGTGCTCTTGTTGTTTGTGAAAAAAAGGAGAGGGTCTCAAGAGAGGTCGCCTGACCGTTAAATGATTGTTGGGGTTGAAGTGTGGGTCGGGGGAGAAGGGTCGAGACCCTCGTGTTTGTTTGAGTGGGTTGGGTACAGCTGAGATGAAGCCCCCCTCCGGCTTTCTGTTTGCACATATTCTGCGGGTGATAGCAGAGGGCGATAGGAGCCGTGAGGGATGCTTGAAGGGGGACTCCGCCCTTCAGAATTCAGATCGATACGACCCAAGTAAAGTGGCTACACACGTCGGGCCCAGGGGTCTTAAGGTAATCAACTCTAAACACTTCAGAAGAACCCTAACCTCTACGCCCTAAAATCTTCATTACATCAAGAAGAGATACCAATTTTTAAATAAATTAGGAACGCTCCCAAAAAGAACCCGTTTTTGATTTATTAGGTGTACAAAATGAAACTCAGCCACAGGGTAAATTTGAATTTTGTACACCTAGTAGTTCATTTTTTCGAAATTTTAAACATTTTAGGCGTTAAAGTCCATCAAAAGTTGACCTTCTCCGTGTAAGAAGGTTATTGAAGTATAACCATTAAGAAGGTTAATTTTTAAAGGCTTGTAAATCGTAAACCGTTACAGATATTGAAAAAATGCACTAAATAAAATCTGTTGGAAATTTAATTCTCTTTAATTTTATTCTATTCATTTTTTCTCTAGGACGCACTGTTTCAAGATAAATTTATTTAAAAAAAATTATTTTCCGAAATGGTGCATCCTAGAAAAAAATAATTAAGTACAAATTTATAGAGAATTAAATTTCCTACAATTTTTATTTATTAGGTGTACAAAATGAAACTCAGCCACAGGGTAAATTTGAATTTGTAGATTTTAGCCGAGTTGCAACTATTACAACATCTCATGTTGCTAGTTATTGCTTCTCTCTGAAACCAGGGATCCCTCGGCTTGGCTGATAATACTACGGGAGCAGACCGTAACAGGCGTTTTCCACGTCATTTCTACTGGAAAGAGCCATTTTGGGCGTTTTCCTAGTGTTTTGACAATTTCCCATGGCACTCCAGCAAAGAAACACCATTTTTGGGCTTTTCCTTGTACACGAAACCAGATTTTTTAAGCGTTCTCTTGGGTTTTTCGTCAACAAAGCGGCGTATTTTTCCCCTCCGAGTTCCTAAAGCAAGTAGTGACCTCTCTGAAATCGAAGGGTTGGATGTAGTTAATAGTGCTGGGTAATGAATTCCTTCCCCTAAAATAGAACTTCATGCAATCATTTTATTTTGTTTCAGGATAAAAGCGTCAATTGTACGAACAAAACAGGATGCGGACGTCCCGAACCGGTTATAGAGAGCAGCGTGGAGTTGCAAAGCGGTGACATCCTCCTTGTTTACCTGAACGATTCCGGTACTCATCCGTCGAGTTCAAACACGATCACACCGTCCGCAGTGACGGCGACGGCGACACCGTCAGGTTCGACAACTTTCCCAACGCCGACGGTGGCCCCACTTCGAGTTTACTCGGTCTCAAGACCAGGCCCGACGACATGCGACACCTCCGAAGGGGTCGCCTTAGACGTAGCGCCGATCGCCTTCGACGGAACGAACCTTCTCACTTTCTACGACAAAGATCTCACAGAAGGAGTCAACATGCTCTTAAGTAAGCCCATTCGCCTTTCATTTAATTTCATATTCAATCTAAAAAGTAGAATCCACGCAGCAATTCAATTTCCGTTTGAAGGCGCGGCTTAAGAAAAGAGACATCTATTGAAAATTTCCCTTTCAAATCCATCGCTTCGGAATTACAATTTCAAATATCAAGGTTTTGGTAAACATCTCATTTTTAATACATCGCCTTTCTTGTTTGTCAAAGGGGGGAAAGAAATGAGTTGCTTCATCCTTTTTTCTCGGCTACTCCGAAACTTCCAAATTTACGAAAATGAGAAAATCTTATCATAGCCAATCTGACAAAAGGAATACTCCTAACAGTTGAAGGCTTTTTCACTCTCCCTTTCATCTTTTCATATCGTTCATCCCCTACTTCGTCAAAGATCCACCATTAGAAGTTATTTATAAACAATGTGGGATTATGCTCGTCGTTAGTCGATACGAAGTTTTTATGCGCGCCCTAAAACATTAAAGCCTCGGTTTAATTTAAACTGACGAGGTGGAAAATCTACAGAGCAATTGCTCTCCGAATGTCATGTCAGAGCGACCCGAGTGGCATTTCCCGCTTCATCCAATTAAGGCACTTTATTTGACCTGGGGTCGATTTGCCATATTTTAATTCGTGAGGTCACCTATAACGCAGAAGTAAACGTCAGAAGATAAATAAAAAATTTTTCCTTCCAATTTTTTTTTTCTTTCTCAGCGCGTTAAAAAGTTTGGTCAGCCATCACTTTGTCCCCCACGGGAAAACTTCTCGATGCAAAAAAGTGGTAAACATGGGTAAGAAACTTAGATGAAAATGTTGAAAAATTCTTTTGACGAATCGGGCCCAAGTTCTCCAACGTTTTTTATTCCAACATTAAATCTAGTTTACCAAAAAAATTTGTATTGTGATTTATTAGGTGTACAAATGAAACTCAGCCGCAGGGTAAATTTGAATTTTGTAGATTTTAGCCGAGTTTCATTTTGTACACCTAGTAGTTCATTTTTTCAAAATTTTGAACATTTTAGGCGTTAAAGTCCATCAAAAGTTGACCTTCTCCGTGTAAGAAGGTTATTGAAGTATAACCATTAAGAAGGTTAATTTTTAAAGGCTTGTAAATTGTAAACCGTTACAGATATTGAAAAAATGCACTAAATAAAATCTGTTGGAAATTTAATTCTCTTTAATTTTATTCTATTCATTTTTCTCTAGGACGCACTGTTTTCTAGATAAATTTATTTAAAATAAAAATTATTTTCCGAAAATGGTGCATCGTAGCAAAAATAATTAAGTACAAATTTATAGAGAATTAAATTTCCTACAAGTTTTATTTATTAGGTGTACAAATGAAACTCAGCCACAGGGTAAATTTGAATTTTGTAGATTTTAGCCGAGTTTCATTTTGTACACCTAATATTTAGTCACACAAGTTTGAGGGAGAAAGGAGGATATTCCACGACCGGTTTCGGCATAGTGGGCATCACTAGGTGGACTAAGACACGGTTTTAGGGATAAGACGGGAAGGTAGGCAGAAGCGGTTCTACTCGGTTTTACACGACTTTAAGGCCTATAAGGCTATAAGGCTACACCACTGTCTTCCAGGTAAAAAACAATAGCCATTGAACACTGTGCTAAGGAGATCATCAGATTGGGCATGAGAAACAAGATATCTGCTGCGATAGCCAGGCGGCACTAAAGCATTAGCTGCCACGGTAAACACCTCGGTGGTGGTGCGGAATTGCCTCGTGTCACTGGGAGAGATATCAGCTAACAACTCAGTTTTGTGGACTTGGATCCCGGGACACTCGGCCGATGAACTGGCCCGGATGGAGTCAGAAATGGGACCCTGAGCCCTTATGTCGCATTTCTAGGAGTGTGAAGAAAGAGGAGCATAAAAGGCAAACTCTCTCTGATACTTTGAGATGGCATGCCAAGCTGTTTATTGAAGGTCCAAGGCATGGGCTCACAGCAGGTCTGCTCAGACAGGGTAGGACTAAGGTCCGCATCCTAGTTGCTGACTTGACACTGCAAACTCCGCAAACACCATCAAAGGTTGGGAGTGACGGAGGACAGCACCTGCCGCTTCTGCCTGGAAGAGAAGACGGAGGAGCACGTCCTCTGTTATTGTGAAGGCCTAACACGGCTAAGAGGGAAAACCCAGCCAATCGAGCCATGTAAGAAGACCCATGGAAGACCTTTGGAGGTTAGTCAAGAGCCTGGGGCTCGATGGGGAACTTTCAAGTAGAACGCACAATAGACCCATAGAGGTCGGGCTGCTGTAAACGTTCGTTTACTTTTTTTTATTTCTTACTCTCTTTTGAGAGTTCTACCTTTGGTTTGTTCAGGTTAGAGGGTGGCGAAATAAAAGATAATAAAGTTTAACATTTATTTTGGTTCTTTCAATATACAAGTTTATTTGGGTACCTTGGATTCGTGTGATGTCGGTAAGAAGGTCTAGGCGTAGGTTCTCAGGGTCCTCGTTGGATGGTGAAAGTTGAGGAAGTCGACTCATTGGATCGTCCTTTGCCGATGGATCTCTAATCGTCTTTTGACGATTGGGAAGTATCGTCTTTTGCCGACTGAAGGAATCGTCTTTTGACGATTGGGAAGTATCGTCTTTTGCCGACTGAAGGAATCGTCTTTTGCCGATTGAAGTAATCGTCTTTTGACGATTGGGAAGTATCGTCTTTTGCCGACTGAAGGAATCGTCTTTTGCCGATTGAAGTAATCGTCTTTTGACGATTGGGAAGTATCGTCTTTTGCCGACTGAAGGAATCGTCTTTTGCCGATTGAAGGAATCGTCTTTGACGATTGGGAAGTATCGTCTTTTGCCGACTGAAGGAATCGTCTTTTGCCGATTGAAGTAATCGTCTTTTGACGATTGGGAAGTATCGTCTTTTGCCGACTGAAGGAATCGTCTTTTGACGATTGGGAAGTATCGTCTTTTGCCGACTGAAGGAATCGTCTTTTGCCGATTGAAGTAATCGTCTTTTGACGATTGGGAAGTATCGTCTTTTGCCGACTGAAGGAATCGTCTTTTGCCGATTGAAGTAATCGTCTTTTGACGATTGGGAAGTATCGTCTTTTGCCGACTGAAGGAATCGTCTTTTGCCGATTGAAGTAATCGTCTTTTGACGATGGGAAGTATCGTCTTTGCCGACTGAAGGAATCGTCTTTTGCCGATTGAAGTAATCGTCTTTTGACGATTGGGAAGTATCGTCTTTTGCCGACTGAAGGAATCGTCTTTTGCCGATTGAAGTAATCGTCTTTTGACGATTGGGAAGTATCGTCTTTTGCCGACTGAAGGAATCGTCTTTTGCCGATTGAAGGAATCGTCTTTTGACGATTGGGAAGTATCGTCTTTTGCCGACTGAAGGAATCGTCTTTTGCCGATTGAAGGAATCGTCTTTTGACGATTGGGAAAGTATCGTCTTTTGCCGACTGAGGAATGGTTTTGCCGATTGAAGGAATCGTCTTTTGACGATTGGGAAGTATCGTCTTTTGCCGACTGAAGAAATCGTCTTTTGCCGATTCTGTTGTCCACTCTCTATTCCCGGAGATGAATCGTCACAACAGCCAATTATCTAGACTTCCCGCGGGTTTAGTCGTCGAGTAATTGCCTTTGCCGATCTCTCACAACACTTCACAAACCTTGTAACTCACTTTTATAGAACAGACTCTCTTATGCGGCGCTTCTCGGCTTTATATATGGAGGGTTCAGAATACAAGTGAACAAGTCCACTTTAGCTACTTTTGAGATACAGAGGTTTAAAGTTAAAGCTTCATATTGAAATTACATTACATAACAGTAGAACTTCCTGCTGCCAAGCGAATATTATTAGAACTAGGACTTGGTTCATTATTACACTGAAATTTTACATAGTTGGAGCATGTTATAGCGTTGCTAATCAAAAATGACCAAAAGTGGACTTGGTTCACTTGTATTCTGAGCCCTCCATATAGAACGCACAGTAGACCCATAGGGGTCGGGGTGCGGAATGTCCCTATAAATATCTAATCTAATCTAAGGCTTATGAGACCTAGGCCGAAACCGGTTGTGGATATCCGTTGTTTTGTCCATCCCTCTTCCTCGATTTCGATATTCACAAAATAAAAATTAATCTCTATAAATAATAAAAATTATTCTAATTTTTTTTCTTCCCCAGTTGTTTCAGGAAGTTGGGGCGAGCACTGCGCCAAAATCAAGTGACAGTCAAATCAGACAACTGCGGTGATGGCGGGGATTGCTCCGGCAAAGGGGTTTGCTACACAAACACGTCAATGGTAAGTCCTTTAATTAAAAGTCCTTTAAAAATATTTATTTTTCACCCCCTTTTAAAATAATAAAGAGAACGAAAACCCGGAGCGGAGGGGAAGGGAAAACAGAAGAGGAAAAGTAATTTTGAGCTATTGATCCAATATAAAGCTTTGACGCGTATTTTCTCGCAAACCTGTTTTTAACGGGGGGTCTTTTAGAAGTTAAAGTGGCTTTAAAATGGAATCAATTTAGAATAAAAAAATTATAAAGCCTCTTTCGACAAACAGTCGACTTAAAAAAAAAAAAAAATGCCGCGAAATAAATCAAAGCCGCTTCATTTTCGCCCGAATGCAGATAAAAGTCCCGCTTTATTGATTACGCCCGGCTAAAGCCTATTTTAAGAAATATATCATTGAACTTTGACAGAGGAGCTTTAGAGAAAAGGAGATAAGACCGCGAAATGGGGAACGAAGGGACTTTTATTTCAAATAAAAACGTCCACCCTTTGATCACAAAAAAAAATAACCTCATAAAACCATAAAAACCGTGGGAAAGACAAAGTACTGGTTTGAAGAGCTTCCAACGAAACTTCCTTAAAGAGAAGTATCTATATAGGAGGGGAAGTACAACGGAGGGACGTAAACGTAGTGGGAAGTATATGGGAGGGGAAGTATAACGGAGGGGGAAGTATGGGAGGGGAAGGATAACGGAGGGGGAAGTATAACGGAGGGGGAAGTATAACGAGTAGGAAGTATAACAGAGGGGGAAGTATAATGGAGGGGGAAGTATAAAGGAAGGGGATTTAGTAGGGAGGGAAAGTATAAAGGACAATTTTGCAAGTTTGTTTTTGCGAAAAAATTTCCAGGTTTTTTTTTTTTTTTTTTTTGAAAAATTTTCTAAGTTCTTTTTTTCAAAAATTTTCTAAGTTTTAACTTTTTTTTTTCGAAAAATTTTCTAAGTTTTTTTGTCCAAAAAAAAATTTTTTTTTTTTTTTTCAAAAAATTTTCAAAGTTTTTTTCGAAAAATTTTCCGGGTTTTCCTTTTTTTTTCTTTTTTTCGAAAAATTTTTAAGTTCTTTTTTTCGAAAAATTTTCTAAGTTTTTTGTCAAAAAAATTTTTTTTTTTTTTCGAAAAATTTTCCGGGTTTTTCTTTCTTTTTCTTTCTTTTTTTTTTTTTTTTTTTTTTTTTTTTTTCGAAAAATTTTCTAAGTCTCAAGGTAGAAATAATGGGCTCTTTGGCCTAGGGATGTGCCTCTCGTAAAGGGTAGAAGTACGAAATTTCTCCCTACTAAAAAAAATTAATGATAAAAAGTGGCAATTTTTTTGCACCAAAAATTCTTAAAAAATATGGAGTAATTGGTGAAAATTTGGTGAAAATCGGATTAACGGTTCGGCCGCAGCGAATTTTTTAAAATTTCAAACAGACATATCTCTGCCATTTTTTCGAAATTCAAAAATCGCCCTCGTCATATTCTTCTTCACCGGCTAAAGAAATTTGTGTAAAAATTTGGTGAAAATCGGATGAAAACTGTGGCCGTAAAGTGTTCCGGAAAAAAATGCTACGGACGGCCGGAACCACAGACAAAGTTGAGATCGGTAAAGATCAATATTCGATTTTACCCTCCGGACCCCGGAAGACCCCTCCCCAAAAACCCGACATGGAGGGTATCACAATAACTTCTTTAAGGAAGTTAATAACCTCATAAAAACCATAAAAACCGTGGGAAAGACAAAAAATTAGGTATCTTGGGAACAAAGTTTGTTTGACGTTTAGCCTAATTTTGAAAAAAAAAAAAAAAACCTTTGAGAATGAAAATTATTCGTCGTTTGGTTCAAGAAGGGCCTTTTAGCTTTCCCTAAGATGCCGCGGAAAGAAGAGGAGAGAAAAACGAGGCTTCAAAAGCGAAGCCCTTGAATATGCTGACAACCGACACTCCGTTGTAACAACCCATTTTTCCCTACTTCAAATTGCGTATTTTTTATCCTTATCGTTAAAACTTAATAAATCAAATCCCCATGGGATTAATCGTTCCGATTTTTTACAGGAAGATTACGAATGTCAGTGCTGCCCCGGATATATCGGACCTCATTGCGAAGAGAGACGCCTGCTATCAAAATCCGTGTAAAAACAACGGGATCTGCGTGGACATATCGCAGGGGCACGAAGGTTCTACTTTTCAATGCCTCTGTCCATTCGGTAAGTTCAATTTTTTTATCAAGTAGGCACTTCGATTCAAGCGGATTTAAAAAGAGGAACATTTTGAATCATTGAAAAAGCGGCGTGGGTACACGTCAAAGGATTAAAACAACTGCCGGACTGAAGAGGTTAAATCCGTCTATATGACTTCACTCGTGTAAATAGAAGTCTTTAAAAAGCTCAAAAGATAAACCCTTAATAGTAGAAAATCCCTTTTAAATTTAAAAAAAGAAAAGTGTTTATTCGAAACGTTCTTTGTAAAACCGTAGGTAGTTTTATTTTTAATTGAAAACGTTTGAAAAAAAGAAGTCGAGAGGTTTACCCTTTTGCTTTTTAAAAATCGTTTATGAATTTCCACGTGTCCATGGAAACACGCAAATTAAGTCCTGACGCTTAATGAAAGTAAAACGTGTTTTGCAATATGTGTCAGAAGTCAGGCATTTATTGCCGCAAAAAATTCACGGTAAAATAGAAAGCGTGGTGAGGTAGGGATGATAATGGTCGATCCGACATCACCACTCACTGGGAAAGCTAGGAGGGAAGATTTCGGAAGAAGACATTGGAGGAATGACTTTGAAGAGGGAGAGCATCTGCAATTTAATTCTCTATAAATTTGTACTTAATTATTTTTTTCTAGGATGCACCATTTTCGGAAAATAATTTTTTTTTAAATAAATTTATCTTGAAAACAGTGCGTCCTAGAGAAAAAATGAATAGAATAAAAATTAAAGAGAATCAAATTTCCAACAGATTATATTTAGTGCATTTTTTCAATATCTGTAACGGTTTACGATTTACAAGCCTTTAAAAATTAACCTTCTTAATGGTTATACTTCAATAACCTTACACGGAGGTCAACTTTTGATGGACTTTAACGCCTAAAATGTTTAAAATTTTGAAAAAATGAACTACTAGGTGTACAAAATGAAACTCGGCTAAAATCTACAAAATTCAAATTTACCCTGTGGCTTGATTTTGTACACCTAATACTTTTGAGACTGGTTTTTTACCTCTTATCGCTTCTGGCTCTAGCTGACAATCGTAGTTTAGACCTCCTTGAAATGGTGAGCCGATAGCGAGACTAGATAATCTTCTATCGTATATCAAACGCTCGGTCTAATCGAAGACCTCCTTCATCCCCTTGGGAATTCCCAGTCGTCTATAAATCACAAAACGATCTCAAGAACATCAGACTTTAGGTAATTAACTGCCTAAAGGAAATTAAATGCTCGTCGTATTATCTTGATCCTACTTTTTAACAAATAAGCTGCTTTCGTTTACTAACGGATTACGTAGAGGTCGGATTATCTTGCTTTTGTGGTTAATTATTAGGTGTACAAAATGAAACTCAGCCACAGGGTAAATTTGAATTTTGTAGATTTTAGCCGAGTTTCATTTTGTACACCTAGTAGTTCATTTTTTCAAAATTTTGAACATTTTAGGCGTTAAAGTCCATCAAAAGTTGACCTCCGTGTAAGAAGGTTATTGAAGTATAACCATAAGAAGGTTAATTTTTAAAGGCTTGTAAATCGTAAACCGTTACAGATATTGAAAAAATGCACTAATAAAATCTGTTGGAAATTCAATTATCTTTAATTTTATTCTATTCATTTTTTCTCTAGGACGCACTGTTTTCAAGATAAATTTATTTTAAAAAAATTATTTTCCGAAAATGGTGCATCCTAAAAAAAATAATTAAGTACAAATTTATAGAGAATTAATTTCCTACAAGTTTTATTATTAGGTGTACAAAATGAAACTCAGCCACAGGGTAAATTTGAATTTGTAGATTTTAGCCGAGTTTCATTTTGTACACCTAATACTGTATTATGAAAATGCCAAAAAAGATTTTCTAAGGGAGAGAGGGACCTCTGGGGGTTTTGATGCTCCATTTACTGCTATGAATATTAATTAGATGTAATTTGTCATCGATTGATATTAAGCTTCCTCTTAAGTCTTCAATCATAATAAATTAACCTCTGAGGGTCGCGTGTTGTAGAGTAAATTAACCCATTTTCTTGTTTGTAAAATAGGTTTTACCGGTAAAGTATGTGAAGATACATCCGACCCTTGTGAGTCCGGCCCTTGCCAGCACGGTGGGAAATGTCGGGCTAGCAATGAGACGGCTCATCAGTATAAATGCACTTGCCTTCCTGGTTTCACCGGAACACTGTGTCAAACCGCTCTCGATGCTTGTGCTTCTTCTCCTTGTCGCCATGGGATCTGTGTCGACCAGCCTGATGGATATCGATGTTTTTGCCAGCCAGGTTCGTTCTACTCAAAAGAATCATATCATTTTCTTCTATTAAAGGATTCACCGGAAGTCAATGCCAAGAAGAATATAACGAATGCGAATCTTCACCTTGTCTAAATGGAGGGACGTGCACTGACCACATTGACAGCTACTCCTGCACTTGCGATCGCGGCTACTCCGGAAGACGTTGCCAAATTAAGGTAAGACAGGTAATCCCTATCATTTTCAATATTCCTTATATAACGAGGATTTTCATAGACGGATTTATGCGACCCAAATCCTTGTTCACATCACCACTACTGCATCGATAAAGGTAACACGTTTTCATGTGAATGTCCAAAAGGATTCACTGGTGCCAACTGTCTTATTCCAACAAGAGCTGTAAGTAAAAGAAAAGCGCCGGTTTTCATTCTAAAAATATTTTAGGCCTGTAGTGCTAACCCATGCAGAAACGGAGGTACATGCTGGAGCAGCGTTGATTCTTTCTACTGCGCATGCCGACCTGGTTATACTGGAAAAATTTGCAATGGTTTGTTCAAACATGATAAAAATTTAAATAAATGAGATTGTAGAGGAAGTAATAATTGAGGTTATACCATCGGCTTCTGACACCATCGAGGTTGACGGAAATGATCCAGTGATGGATCTTCAACCGCTTGATATGTCTCGAGTTCCAATGCATCTGGACCATCTCCATAACGTTTACGTAGCAGCTGGGACTCTTGCATGCGCTATACTCATCGTTGTTGTCACCGTAAGTTCAAAATTACTGTTGGCTTCAACTCCTCTCCTCTTGTAGGTTATCATCTGTCATTGCCGAATGCACGAGACATACAAACACTGTTGCTTCAGAAGTTCACCATTACTCCCATGCAATATTACAAGACTTGATTCAGTTTTAAAAAAGAACAGGTAATTTTTAAGATTAGACTTATTTATAATCATTTATTTCTCAGCATGGAAAGAGATAAGAGCCGCTCGCCAAGTCTAGACCGTTCCCAGCTCTCGACTCATCTGACATGTACTACGCGCTCGACTTCAGCGATTCACAATCGTCGCCTTTGATCCAATAAACACCATGAAAGGTTCCGCCAAACGTCATCAGACAATATTCGAACATCCGTCTACCCCACTTATGAGCTGCGCTATTTTTAAATTATTATTTTCAACCTAAAGTGGGAGCTTAAAAAATTTTAAAACCACCAAAAATTCTCCATACGGAGCCTTTTTATACATGATTGTAAATAATGAAGAGTAGTATTTTATTTTAACTTTTTATTTAGGCTGTTTTAATTTTCCTTCGGTAGTTTCTTGTTGTTCTGGATTTAAAAAACATGAAAAGTGCACAATCGAATTAAATTGCTCAAAGGGGTGCAGTGACTGCATATCTTATGTGCCAAAATCAGTTACACATTTTGTCGTTTTTTCAAATTTTCCGCTCAATTCAGCAGTAGTTTTCATCAAAATGATGTATTCGGTAGTACAGGTTAAAGAAAAATGCTTTTTACATAGTAAATGCTTTAGTAGATGATTCACAGATCCTTCACCGACACTTTAAATAGAAAACAGTTTGTACAACCTTCAAGTTTTTATGTGGGCAAAAATGTATGGAAAAATTGAGTGGAAAATATAAGTGTAAAAAAAAAATGTTTGTTCGAACTCATTCCCATCTCAATCTACAGACATAAGTTTAATTCTCATTCCTTCATGATCTAATTCAACAATATCGCATGACAAAAGTAAGTTCAGAGATTCCATTTTGAAATTTAAAGATTTTAAATCTACCCAGCAGTCTTCTTTATCGCAACGATTATGGGCAGCTTCTAAAGCCTAAAACAACAATAAACAAAACCTATATTACTAGGTGTACAAAATGAAACTCAGCACAGGGTAAATTTGAATTTGTAGTTTTTAGCCGAGTTTCATTTTGTACACCTAGTAGTTCATTTTTCAAAATTTTAAACATTTTAGGCGTTAAAGTCCATCAAAAGTTGACCTTCTCCGTGTAAGGTTATTGAAGTATAACCATTAAGAAGGTTAATTTTTAAAGGCTTGTAAATCGTAAACCGTTACAGATATTAAAAAATGCACTAAATAAAATCAGTTGGAAATTCAATTCTCTTTAATTTTTATTCTATTCATTTTTCTCTAGGACGCACTGTTTTCAAGATAAATTATTTTAAAAAAAAATTATTTTCCGAAAATGGTGCATCCAAGAAAAAAATAATTAAGTACAAATTTATAGAGAATTAAATTTCCTACAATTTTTATTTATTAGGTGTACAAAATGAAACTCAGCCACAGGGTAAATTTGAATTTTGTAGATTTTAGCCGAGTTTTTTTTTTTTTTACTTACAGACAAAATTCCTTTTAAATCGTCTTTGAGCTCAGGACAGCACTTTGTGCAAATTGTATCCTGAAAGTGAAAAATTCAAAACAAAGAAAAAGAAAAACAATAAGAACTTACAAAATCATACTTAAGCTGCTTGTTGAGTTGTTTAAGTTGATTAACTTCTTCTACTAACACATCGACGTCACAAGTCTTCCTATCATCCAGTCCATTTTTAATGAGATTAATTATTTCAAGTTTAGACGAATGGCTAAAAAATATTAAAAATACACAAATGTACAGTCAAAACTGAAAAACTCCGTAATTCGCTCAAGATATCATAATTGGAATTGAATGGGAAAATCAGGTGATTATATATTATTAAACCTGCCTCCGTGGGTAGGTGGTCAATGTATCATTAACTCAAACCCTGATGAATTGTTGCCCACAGAATTATCTAGTTTGGCCATTCTCTGAGATCTCATAATGATTGATGCCTGGGCCCAAACACCCAAAAATCCCTCTACTTTTATTACCTATCTAATGAAACGTGTATTTTTCATGAATGCCATGGCCAAAAAGAGTGGAATTAAAATTGGGTAAAAGGGAGTTATGTTGTTCAGAAGACTTTTGGGGCTCCTTCCTCTTTTTTTCAAGCACTTTTACACTCTTTTAGCCAAGAATCTATTTTTTATTCGATTTTTTCAAAATTTCCCTCGTTCAAAGTGTAAAAACGCCCCGAAATTTTTTAAAAGTATCTCTTAATATTTATAAGTATTTTTTTAAAGTATCTCGTCCCGAAAACATATTCCACGGCCTTTTCGCTGTAACTTTCCCTTTTTCCTCGACTTTTCGCCTGTACCTTGTTTTACTCGACTTTTTCCGAAGGTTATTCTCTTAAGGAGGTATGATGGTTTTTAAGTGAGTTGCTTTGCAAATTTTTCGGTTTTTCCCTTCTATCTCGGAAACCGTCGCTCAAAACGAAAAAGTGTCCTAAGTAAAAGTTGTAGGTACTAAAATTTACTACATAAATATCTTATAAGTTTTTTCCGTCAGAGCAATACTTAAGGAGATATGAGGGTTCTTAAGTGAGTTGCTTCGCAAATTTTTCGTTGTGAGCAACGGTTTTCGGTTTTTCCCTTCTATCTCGGAAACCGTCGCTCAAAACGAAAAAATGTCCTAAGTAAAAGTTGTAGGTACAAAGATTTCCTACAAAAATTTATTTATTTATTATTTGCGTAAGAGCAAGGTGTTATGAGGTTAAAACTAATAATCCTGAGCCTGTCTGAACTCTTAAAACCTTCATATCTCCTAAAATATTGCTCTCGGGAAAAACTAAAAAGATATTTTATGTAGTAAATTTTAGTACCTACAACTTTTACTTAGGACATTTTTTCGTTTTGAGCGACGGTTTCCAAGATAGAAGGGAAAAACCGAAAACCGTTGCTCACAACGAAATATGTACAAAGCAACCAACTTAAAACCCTCATATCCCCTTAAGGGTGGAAAAAGCACCAAAATTGTCTAAAAGAGGGATGGTCTCGTCAAACATATTAAAATCTCGTCAAAACATATTAAAAGGCCTTTTCGCTGGAATTCGGCCTGTTTTTCTTGACTTTTTCGCCTTGGGCAAAACCAAAATTTTAGGCAATTTTTACGTTCGTTTGGTAAAAAGTTTGCCTTATACTGGATTTTTTCTGAGGTTACACTCGTTTTAACCCTTTCGAGACCGTGTCTGACGCCAGATTCTCTGCGCTACTGGCGCAGCACTTTTCCCCTCACTTCTCCCCGACCGCTCCCAGCGCCCAGCAAAGCACAGAAAGCGAAGAGTGATAAGATCATCTCTTAGTTCATTTCTTCCCTACAGATGGCCAGTTTTTACATGTCACTATCGCCACGGGAAGCGAAGGTATTAATTACATATAATATGGGCAACTAAAGTTGCCTGCGGTCTCCAAGCGAATTTCGCGAATGGCAACTATAGTCGCCTGCGGTCTCAAAAGGGTTAAGGGTGAAAAACGCCCCAAAATTTTCGTATCTCATCTGAAAATCATAAAATTCCGCCCATTTCGCCTAATTTTCGGGCTCGTTTGGCTCAAAAACTTGCTTTTTTTCTGAATTTTTGGGTCCGTGAAATAATCTCCTTCAAAAGAAAGCCCGTTTTCTCGACTAAATCAGTTAATAAACTTTCATACTTTTTAATCTCATTAGTTGTATCCTTCAAAGAGTCGACTTGATTTTTACACAAATTTTGAAGATGGCCTTTCTCATTTTCAAGTATTTTAAGCAAATCGTTCTCCAAGATTTTTGGATTGCTCTCCAAGAATTTCATCAAATCTAAAACAAAATTTAAAAAGAAAACTTTGTACCAAAAAGGTTTTACCAGGTAGGTTCAAGCGGCTCGATGTGTCTATTATGTTGGCGATCAAGAAGCTTGGCATGCAGCGATACTGTCCTGATTGTGCGATTGGCGTTGGCCAGTCGAAACCACCAATTCGTCAACTGACGACTCAGCAGCTTGAAGAAAAGACAAGATTTTTGGTATGACATCGCTCAAGCAGGTCTCATCACTCATTAACTCCGTCGACGACCTAAAATTATAATCATCACTCCCTCAATGCACATCCAAAGCTTAATACTTACATTTTTAAAATTATTTTTGAAAAAAAATGAAAATGAACAAATTTTTTTTAAATATTTAGAATTAAGTCTCCTGGAGGAAAAGGTGATTTTTAGAAAGCCAAAACCTCCTTGGACTTAGATAATATTGCATACTGACAGACTTCCTTAGATAACAGACCATAACAGACTTTGTTAGTTGCTTGGTAATTGGCGGTTATTTGTGCAGGTTAGCCACTAGTTTCACTCCATTTCTATTAACTTCCCACCATAAGCTGTTTTTTTTCTTTAATGTTATAAAAAGTTATTTAAGAATTCTTCTAATAAGAATAGTCTGGACGACTTAAAAACGTTTCGAAATTCCCTCACAAAATAAAAAAAAAAAACTCGAATGTCGAAAAAATAAAAAAAAACAGTATCGGTGGGTACCACGACCAACAAAAAGTAGGTACTAGTCTGGAGCTGGCACCGACGGGAACTTCCTTAAAGAGAAGGAACACTTAGGAGGGGGAAGTATAAAAGAGGGCGAGTATAAGGAGGGGGAAGTATAAAGGAGGGCGAGTATAAAGGAGGGGAAGTATAAGGGAGGGTAGGTTTAATGAGATCTTTTAAGTGTTAGGAGGTTCTTTGTCTTTCTTTTTTTTTTTTCAAAAAATTTTGAGTTTTTTTTTCTAAATTTTTGCTAAGTTTCAAGGTAGAAATAATGGGATTATTGGCCAAGGGAGGTCCCACTCGAAACGGGTAGAAGTATCAAACTTCATACTAAAAAAAAAAAACAAAAAATTTTTATTTGACCAAAAATTAGTAAGTAGTCACTTTTACGAGATTTTTGGGCATATTCCTCGATTTTCGTCAACAAAAACACTATTTTACTAGATGTTTAGGTTTTTCTTTCGCTTTTTGCCGTTAAAACTCATTGGTTAAACTGCCATTCCCATTTTAACTGGATTTCCGGGCGTTTCCCAAGACGTTTTGTCCCAGAAACCCCTTTATAACAGATTTTTTGGGCGTTTTTCTCAGATTCCGTCAAGAAACCTCACTTTTACGAGATTTTTGGGCATATTCCCGATTTTCGTCAACAAAAACACTCTTTTACTAGATGTTTAGGTTTTCTTTCGCTTTTTGCCGTTAAAACTCATTGGTTAAACTGCCATTCCCATTTTAACTGGATTTCCGGGCGTTTCCCAAGACGTTTTGACCCAGAAACCCCTTTATAACAGATTTTTTGGGCGTTTTTCTCAGATTCCGTCAAAGAAACCTCACTTTTACGAGATTTTTGGGCATATTCCCGATTTTCGTCAACAAAAAACTCTTTTACTAGATGTTTAGGTTTTCTTTCGCTTTTTGCCGTTAAAACTCATTGGTTAAACTGCCATTCCCATTTTAACTGGATTTCCGGGCGTTTCCCAAGACGTTTTGGCCCAGAAACCCCTTTATAACAGATTTTTTGGGCGTTTTTCTCAGATTCCGTCAAAGAAACCTCACTTTTACGAGATTTTTGGGCATATTCCCCGATTTTCGTCAACAAAAACACTCTTTTACTAGATGTTTAGGTTTTCTTTCGCTTTTTGCCGTTAAAACTCATTGGTTAAACTGCCATTCCCATTTTAACTGGATTTCCGGGCGTTTCCCGACGTTTTGACCCAGAAACCCCTTTATAACAGATTTTGGGCGTTTTCTCAGATTCCGTCAAAGAAACCTCACTTTTACGAGATTTTTGGGCATATTCCCGATTTTCGTCAACAAAAACACTCTTTTACTAGATGTTTAGGTTTTCTTTCGCTTTTTGCCGTTAAAACTCATTGGTTAAACTGCCATTCCCATTTTAACTGGATTTCCGGGCGTTTCCCAAGACGTTTTGACCCAGAAACCCCTTATAACAGATTTTGGGCGTTTTTCTCAGATTCCGTCAAAGAAACCTCACTTTTACGAGATTTTTGGGCATATTCCCGATTTTCGTCAACAAAACACTCTTTTACTAGATGTTTAGGTTTTCTTTCACTTTTTGCCGTTTAAAACTCATTGGTTAAACTGCCATTCCCATTTTAACTGGATTTCCGGGCGTTTTTCTCGACGTTTTGTCCCAGAAACCCTTTATAACAGATTTTTTGGGCGTTTTCCTCAGATTCTGTCAAAGAAACCTCACTTTTACGAGAGTTTTGGGCATATTCCTCGATTTTTACTAGATGTTTAGGTTTTCTTTCGCTTTTTGCCGTTAAAACTCATTGGTTAAACTGCCATTCCCATTTTAACTGGATTTCCGGGCGTTTTTCTCACGTTTTGTCCCAGAAACCCCTTTATAACAGATTTATAACGAAAAACTCTTTTACCAGATTTTTAGAAGGTTTTCTCTTGCTTTTTGCCGTTAAAACTCAATGGTTAAACAGAAATACCCATTTTAACTGGATTTCCGGGCGTTTTCCTAGACGTTTTGTCCCAGAAACCCCTTTATAACAGATTTTTTGGGCGTTTTCCTCAGATTCTGTCAAAGAAACCTCTCTTTTACTAGATTTTTGGGCATTCCTCGATTTTCGTCAAAGAAACTCTCTTTTACTAGACTCTTAGAAGGTTTTTCACGCTTTTTGCCGTTAAAACTCATGGTTAAACAGAATACCCATTTTAACTGGATTTCCGGGCGTTTCCCAAGACGTTTTGGCCCAGAAACCCCTTTATAACAGATTTTTTGGGCGTTTCTCAGATTCCGTCAAAGAAACCTCACTTTTACGAGATTTTTGGGCATATTCCCGATTTTCGTCAAAAAAACACTCTTTTACTAGATGTTTAGGTTTTCTTTCGCTTTTTGCCGTTAAAACTCATTGGTTAAACTGCCATTCCCATTTTAACTGGATTTCCGGGCGTTTCCCAAGACGTTTTGACCCAGAAACCCCTTTATAACAGATTTTGGGCGTTTTCCTCAGATTCCGTCAAAGAAACCTCACTTTTACGAGATTTTTGGGCATATTCCTCGATTTTCGTCAACAAAAACACTCTTTTACTAGATGTTTAGGTTTTCTTTCACTTTTTGCCGTTTAAAACTCATTGGTTAAACTGCCATTCCCATTTTAACTGGATTTCCGGGCGTTTTCTCGACGTTTTGTCCCAGAAACCCTTTATAACAGATTTTTGGGCGTTTCCTCAGATTCTGTCAAAGAAACCTCACTTTTACGAGAGTTTTGGGCATATTCCTCGATTTTACTAGATGTTTAGGTTTTCTTTCGCTTTTTGCCGTTAAAACTCATTGGTTAAACTGCCATTCCATTTTAACTGGATTTCCGGGCGTTTTTCTCAACGTTTTGTCCCAGAAACCCCTTTATAACAGATTTATAACGAAAACACTCTTTTACAGATTTTTAGAAGGTTTTCTCTGCTTTTTGCCGTTAAAACTCAATGGTTAAACAGAAATACCCATTTTAACTGGATTTCCGGGCGTTTTCCTAGACGTTTTGTCCCAGAAACTCCCTTTATAACAGATTTTTTGGGCGTTTCCTCAGATTCTGTCAAAGAAACCTCTCTTTACTAGATTTTTGGGCATATTCCTCGATTTTCGTCAAAGAAATCTCTCTTTTACTAGACTCTTAGAAGGTTTTCTCACGCTTTTTGCCGTTAAAACTCAATGGTTAAACAGAAATACCCATTTTAACTGGATTTCCGTGCGTTTTCCTAGACGTTTTGTCCCAGAAACCCCCTTTATAACAGATTTTTTGGGCGCTTTCCTCAGATTCTGTCAAAGAAACCTCTCTTTTACTAGACTCTTAGAAGGTTTTCTCACGCTTTTTGCCGTTAAAAGTGAGTATTTGGTGAAAATCGGACCGACGGTTTGGGCGCTGTTTCTGAGTAAAAGAGCATGAGAAACCAATAGAATCTTTTACTGACTAAGCACCCTGGAAAACTAGTGAAAAATCAAAATGTTATCTCATCAGAAGGGCAAGAAAAACGCCTACGAAATTGAAGAAAAAGCAGGAGAAACAGTTGGGCAACAGCGGATTTTTCAGGCAAAACGCCCAAAAACTTCAGAAAAAAATCGTTCCAGCTACAGACTTTCGCAGAAACTTCGACCATCATGGCAGCATAAAAAGGATTTAAAAAAAATTGTTTTTGTTAATTTATTTACAACCATATAGTGCACATTCTATTTGCACATTTTTTAGTAAAACATATATTTATAATACATTCAGTATAACAATATAATTTATTCAAATAATGTGCCCTTGATATAATAATCTCTTTTATACAATAAAATGATATGACCTCAATAACAATCTTCAAAAAACTAGTATTATTTTTTTTTCTCTTAATATAATCTCTTTAATAGACTTTTAATTTACCTTAGCAATAATTTGATCACTTTCATTTGTCCATAAACATAAAAACGAAAAATGTCTACATGCAGGGGGGTGTTTAATATTGCACAGTGGCCTGAAAATAAAATGGACCTACAGCAGTCTAACATTTGAAATGTTAAATAAATAAAAAAAACTAATCTACGGCCTAGGCTTATATTTAAAGAAAAATAAACATAATTCGGTTTTGATTTGCAAGCATAAAAAAACACATAAGTAGCTTAATGGAAGCCACTTGGATCCTATAATACAAAGCTACTTTTCTTGTGCCTAAGATCTGTGCTTCTTTCATTTTATTAAAATTTTGTAGCGTTACGGGTTAATTTCCTTTTTTCTCTTTTTTTTCTTTCTAATTAAGGCACCGTGCAAAGTGCACTTTTTAGTGGTTAGTCTGCTTTGAAAATGTGGTACAACCTTGTTTTAAGTACGGCCAGTCAATTTTTAGAAAATATGTTTAAAAAAATTTGTTTTTACAACTAATAAAAAACGAAAAACTAATCACAGTCATATTATTTAATAATACATCACTTAGTTTATTTTTGTATCCTTTGAAAGGATAGAGGAAAACTTTTTAAGTAATCTGAGCTTCGGTGTCGACTTCCATGGACCTTTCGCCGCTTTGAGTGCTTGAAGCAGAAATGGTCGGTTTTTCTTCAAACACTGAAAGAAAATTATAAACTTTTAAAAATTACGAATTTGAAATTACGTTTGTCGAGACTGATAATGGACCCTGAAGTGACAAGATCTGTGACTGTGATGGCCGGTTGTGACTCGTCCAAATGTGTTCTTCGCCTAACGAGCCACCAGTCGACCAAAAATAACGAAAGCGCCAGTAATTTGATCCCAGCACATAACCCAACGTATCTGCAAGAATTTAAGTAATCTATTAGTTGTACAAAATGAAACTCGGCAAAAATCTACAAAATTCAAATTTACCCTATGGCTCAGTTTCATTTTGTACACCTAATAAATAAAAATTGTAGGAAATTTAATTTTCTATAAATTTGTACTTAATTATTTTTTTCTAGGATGCACCATTTTCGGAAAATAATTTTTTTTAAAATAAATTTATCTTGAAAACAGTGCATTCTAGAGAAAAAATAAATAGAATAAAAATTAAAGATAATTAAATTTCCAACAGACTTTATTTAGTGCATTTTTTCAATATCTGTAACGGTTTACGATTTACAAGCCTTTAAAAATTAACCTTCTTAATGGTTATATTCAATAACCTTCTTACACGGAGAAGGTCAACTTTTGATGGACTTTTAACGCCTAAAATGTTCAAAATTTTGAAAAATGAACTACTAGGTGTACAAAATGAAAGTCGGCTAAAATCTACAAAATTCAAATTTACCGTGTGGCTGAGTTTCATTTTGTACACCTAATAAATAAAATTGTAGGAAATTTAATTTTCTATAAATTTGTACTTAATTATTTTTTTCGGATGTACCATTTTCGGAAAATAATTTTTTTTTAAATAAATTTATCTTGAAAACAGTGCGTCCTAGAGAAAAAATAATAGAATAAAAATTAAAGAGAATTGAATTTCCAACAGATTTTATTTAGTGCATTTTTTCAATATCTGAACGGTTTACGATTTACAAGCCTTTAAAAATTAACCTTCTTAATGGTTATACTTCAATAACCTTCTTACACGGAGAAGGTCAACTTTTGATGGACTTTAACGCCTAAAATGTTCAAAATTTTGAAAAAATGAACTAGGTGTACAAAATGAAACTCGGCTAAAATCTACAAAATTCAAATTTACCCTGTGGCTGAGTTTCATTTGTACACCTAATATTTTTTGGTTTTTAAAAGAGTAATTACTTGTATCTAAACTGCTCTATATCGTAGAGAAGACAACGGCCGCCTTTTTCGCCGCATGTCGATTTCCAGAGAAGACACGTCGAGTCGATAAGATTCCCGAAAAGTATCGGAGCCGGTATGTAGCCGAAAAGTCTGAAAATGACGAACTGCATACCTAAAGCGAACGAGCGCTCTTCCTCGTTAACGGACCTTAAGACTATCATTAATAAAGGCATCTGCGTGACGGCGACGATGAACGTCATGAAAAAAAGTAAGATTAAAAATGGAAATATCGTGTGGCATGGAGAGCTGCAAGGGCCTGCTGTCGCCACCGGAACGACTGTGACTTCTGCGAAATCGGATAACGACGGTGCCACTATTCCGCTCACGTTTCCATGAATACCTAAAATGAATAAAGTAAAGAATAAACAAGCAAAAATAAACTTACAGGCACAATTTGTGTAATTAGATCTTGATGAAAGCGCTGTGCAGCCAGCATGGCATGGACTGAAATAAGTGAGGCCGTTGTTGCCACAAACGGGTTCAACGTCTGTTGTATCGCATTTGCATCCAAAATTACAAGCGGCCGTCAAATTGACTTGAAAGGGTTCTCCTCGGGAGCTAAAAATGAAGAAAAACAAAGTTTAATTTTGAATATTCAAATTTTAAACTTACCAATCACTAGTGCAGCTATAAAGGAATGTATATTTACAGGTATAACTCGTATGAAATTAATAAATTACCTGCTTGTGTATGGGATGGTTGTTCCGGCCATTTTGACGTTGTCGCATCCCAAGAAGAAAAGGAGGGCGTAGCAAGCGAGGCAAATCGTGTTGGAGACAAGTACAAACTGTACGGCTCCTTTCGGCCGAAGTTCAAGCCTTTTGAGAAGGCATCCGCCCATGAATATACCGATGCATGCGCCCGGAATGGCGATAGAGCCGGTAAATACACTCGCCTGACTTTTCCCAAGGCTGAACTGAGTTTCCAGATATTTGGGAGGAAAACGACGAATCCCGATACAATTACGAGTTCCATACATGCAGCAAGGCACGTCACGACGTAAATCGGGTTACAAACAAGTCTCCACATCGACCTTGGAATATCTAAAAACCAAAATTATTTGTTTACTTAAAAGACAAAAAATACCTTTCACATCCTTGCCGTATGCAGATTCTTTATTTGTATTTTGCGCATTTTGCACCTCGCCAGATTTCTGCTCTTTATTTGCAGCCAAAGCGCTCTTTTCCATTAATCTGATTCTCTCTTTTTCTCGCTAAAAACAACATTTATTTTCAAACATAATTTAAAATAAACTTACAGTCAGAACTTTGGGAAATGAAAAAAATGGTATGGCTACAAGAATCAGCATAAGGCCACAGATGAGAAATCCTCCCCACCACATTCCAACCCAGTTTTTATCCGCAGGATCTAATAAATAAAATATTATTTTATAATAAAATAGTTATTAATAACAAACCTATGTTAACAGGTACGATTGCTAGTGCGTCCATATGAAAAGAAAGTAAATAAGCGCCGAGAAGAAATCCCAAAACGGTCCAAATGCAGCCATGGAATACATACAACCTAAAAATTATTTAAATATTAAAATTATTATAAAACTAACAAGACAAACCGATATAAATTGATGCGTTTTCGGATTTGACGTGATCGTCGATGTAAGTTGTCCCGAGCGTGAACAACGGAGATCCGCCGCAGCCGAGAAGAAGTTGCGCCACAAGAAAAAGCATGACAGGACCTGCCGTTGAAGGACTTCCTTTTATGCAGTTTTCCCTTAGGTTGTTATGCGGCGCCAACGGTGGTGCCGAAAGACCTTCAAAACCCAGTTTAACTTCACATTCAAGGGGAAACAAACCAAAAATTAAAATCGTGCAAAAATAAAAAATAAAATATATCTGTAAAAAAAAGTCATCTACAACAGGGATTCCCATTTTTATCATGGGTTTCATGAAAAACCCTCCTCAGAACATACCAGTATTGGGCGTAATAGCAAGTTTCTTAATTACGATAAATAATTCTTATTTACGATTACAATTATAATTATTGTAATAATTGTATATTATTGTTACGATTACGATTATAATTAATCGTAACAATAACGTAATCCGATTACGATTACAATCGTATTCGTATCTGCGATTACGATTGTAATTTTTTTTCTGCGATTACCATTATTTTTTTTCTGCGATTAAAATCGTAATCGTATGTGATAACAATAATTGTTTTTTTCTGCGATTACCATTATAATCATATTTTTTTGCGATTAAAATCGTAATCGTATTTTTTTCTGTGATAACAATCGTAATTGTATTTTTTCTGCGATTACCATTATAATCGTATTTTTTTCTGCGATTACGGTCGTAATCGCATTTTTTTTGCAATTACGGGGTAATCGTATTTTCGTTAGCGTTTACGGCAATCTCAGTAAAAATGTCATATACGAGCCGTAAATGCTAACAAAAATACGATTACGCCCGTAATTGCTGAAAAAAAAAAATGCGATTACGATTTTAATCACAGAAAAAAATACGATTACGATGTAATCGTTAAAAAATGCTATTACAATCGTAATCGCAGAAAAAATACGAATACGATTGTAATCGCAGAAAAATACGATTATAATGGTAATCGCAGAAAAAATACAATACGATTGTAATCGCAGAAAAAAATACGATTACGATTTTAATTGCAGAAAAAAATACGATTACGATTCTAATCATTAGAAAAACTATTACAAACGTAATCGCAGAAAAAATACGATTACGATTTAATCGTTAAAAAATGCTATTAATCGTAATGCAGAAAAAAATACGATTACGATTCTAATCGTTAGAAAAATGCTATTACAATCGTAATCGCAGAAAAAATACGATACGATTAATCGCAAAAAAATACGAATACGATTGTAATCGCAGAAAAAAATACGATACGATTGTAATCGCAGAAAAATACGAATACGATTGTAATCGCAGAAAAAAATACGAATACGATTGTAATCGCAGAAAAAATACGAATACGATTGTAATCGCAGAAAAAAATACGAATACGATTGTAATCGTAATTGTAATTAAGAAACTTGCGATTACAATCGTAATCGTGATTACGATTACGTCCAACACTGGAACATACTTGGGGAACCCCTGATCTACAAAAAATAAATTACCTGATGAGAATCTTCCTAATACCATTTCTTGTTCACGAATTGAAACGGTTTTACAAATATTTTCGTTGGTGGAATTCGCCGCATGCACTCCAATTTGTGATTCAGCCGTGAAGTGCGGTATCATAAAAACTAAAGATCCAATACCCATAATGACAGCACCTAAGAAAAAAATATAGGTTTCTTAAAAATGGATTATGATTACCGATTCCGATCCAAACAGGTATGTGACGCCTCGATCCGAGATAGCTTACAAAAATAACAGTTATCACATTTCCGATCTCATATGAGGAAGCAATCAATCCTGAAAGACTGCTTGGGATCTCGAATCTTTCTCAATTGTGGTTATAACTGAGTTAATATATCCTGAACTTAACGCTTGTTGTAATGTGACAAGAAAAGACAATAACAAAACAAAACCTGAAAATTAAAATTAATTAATTGCTAAAAAGAATTTATATTTTACTTTTATATTTGCACAGCCTTGAATAAGGAATGGTCGACATGCTAAGATCCCGCAATCTCTTATGTCTTGAGGGAGGATGGCGGCGACTTCAGCGAAAGTCGCATGAGCTCGTTCTTTAGCTTCGGTTTTCGCTCTCTCCGCACTGAAAATGATTTATATTTTCAATATCATATTAGGGTCAATAAAGGGTGGGATTATCATTTGAAAATCCAGGATGGGGGAATGTCAGCATGGGGTAAATTATAAACCCCCTGTGGGTTTTGTTCGGAATGACCCTATGTCCGGCTGAAACAGCAGAACATAAAGGGTAATAATAAAATGATGTCATTTTATATACTTTTTTTGATAGATTAATAAATTTTATGGATTTCTGATATTGAAGGGGAGTTTTATTGTTTGGTTTATAGGGAATTTAAAATTTTTAACTTACTCGACAATTCCGGAGGATGGGTTTCGTGAATGGCACTTGACGTGAGTGATGGGTGGTGGCTCGCTGGAAGGAATGCTCGGGCCGGCTTCACCTGCGGTTTCCGAGTGTTCGCTGTAGAGTCCGGTCATCGCGTACATGCTTTCCTGCCGTCGATGACCCCGGTGCTCTCCTCCGCCGCCGCCGCCGCCAGCACCGCCTCCTCCTCCGCCGCCTCCGCTACTAGACGCCATTTCCGTAAACGGCTCTTTTCTACGAGATTCCAATTCTAATCAACATCTGCAAATAAAAAATCAACTCATCAAATTGGCCGGATTTTTCTCATTTGACATTTATAGATGACCCATATACATGATAAAAATCAATACATCCCAGGACTAATTAAAAGAGAGCAGAAAAACTGTTAGAATAAAAAAACAGGAAATAAAGTATTCCTGAAAGTTAACATTCATTAAAAAAAATTTATTAAAACGAAGTAATTAATTCTACTCGAACTAATGGGAATTCACTATTTTTACAGAAATAAGCAATTTTCAATCTTGAAAAAAAAGAAGAAAAAAAAAAAATAAAAAAAATAAAGCAGAAATTGGCAGAAAGAATAAGGAAACGAGCAAAAAAACTGGTCAAAAATGGAGTTCCCCGGCCAAATGACTGAAAAAAAATGCTGAGAATACGGTCTCTTTGCGTGAAATCGAGGGGAACGCACGAAAACCGCTCAAAAAGGTGTTTTCCGGCGGAAAAACAAGGAAAACTCCGGTAAAAATGATTCTCTTGGTGGAAATGAGTGTTTCCCGGGCAAAAAACGAGCAAAAAACTGGTCAAAAATGGGTTTCCCGGCCAAATGACTGAGAAAAAAATGCTGAGAATACGGTCTCTTTGCGTGAAAATCGAGGGGAACGCACGAAAATCCGCTCAAAAAGGTGTTTTCCGGCGGAAAAACTAGGAAAACTCCGGTAAAAATGATTCTCTTGGCGGAAATGAGTGTTTCCCGGGCAAAAAACTGGTCAAAAATGGTGTTTCCCGGCCAAATGACTGAGAAAAAATGCTGAGAATACGGTCTCTTTGCGTGAAAATCGAGGGAACGCACGAAAACCGCTCAAAAAGGTGTTTTCCGGCGGAAAAACAAGGAAAACTCGGTAAAAATGATTCTCTTGGTGGAAATGAGTGTTTCCCGGGCAAAAAACGAGCAAAAAACTGGTCAAAAATGGTGTTTCCCGGCCAAATGACTGAGAAAAAAATGCTGAGAATACGGTCTCTTTGCGTGAAAATCGAGGGGAACGCACGAAAACCGCTCAAAAAGGTGTTTTCCGGCGGAAAAACAAGGAAAACTCCGGTAAAAATGATTCTCTTGGTGGAAATGAGTGTTTCCCGGGCAAAAAACGAGCAAAAAACTGGTCAAAAATGGTGTTTCCCGGCCAAATGACTGAGAAAAAAATGCTGAGAATACGGTCTCTTTACGTGAAAATCGAGGGAACGCACGAAAACCGCTCAAAAAGGTGTTTTCCGGCGGAAAAACAAGGAAAACTCGGTAAAAATGATTCTCTTGGTGGAAATGAGTGTTTCCCGGGCAAAAACGAGCAAAAAACTGGTCAAAAATGGTGTTTCCCGGCCAAATGACTGAGAAAAAAATGCTGAGAATACGGTCTCTTTACGTGAAAATCGAGGGCAAAGCACGAAAACCGCTCAAAAAGGTGTTTTCCGGCGGAAAAACAAGGAAAACTCGGTAAAAATGATTCTCTTGGTGGAAATGAGTGTTTCCCGGGCAAAAAACGAGCAAAAAACTGGTCAAAAATGGTGTTTCCCGGCCAAATGACTGAGAAAAAAATGCTGAGAATACGGTCTCTTAGCGTGAAAATCGAGGGGAACGCACGAAATCCGCTCAAAAAGGTGTTTTCCGGCGGAAAAACAAGGAAAACTCCGGTAAAAATGATTCTCTTGGCGGAAATGAGTGTTTCCCGGGCAAAAAACGAGAAAAAAACTGGTCAAAAATGGTGTTTCCCGGCCAAATGACTGAGAAAAAAATGCTGAGAATACGGTCTCTTTGCGTGAAAATCGAGGGGAACGCACGATAAACCGCTCAAAAAGGTGTTTTCCGGCGGAAAAACAAGGAAAACTTCGGTAAAAATGATTCTCTTGGTGGAAATGAGTGTTTCCCGGGCAAAAAACGAGCAAAAAACTGGTCAAAAATGGTGTTCACCGGCCAAACACGGGTACACTGTTTCAAAGTGTATTACGCTATGGAATTGTTGTCTGGGGTCACTCTGTCCACTTGGAAAAAGTGTTTGCGATACAGCGCAGGGCTGTTCGTGTTTTGGCAGGTGCTGGCTATCGTGAGGACTGCAGGGCGTGCTTTAGAGATTTGGGTATTCTCACCTGTCCGTCAGTGTATATTTGGAATGTTTGTTGCATATTAAGTTAAATCTACCTAAATACCTGCAGCACTTTGCATATACAACACGAGAAGATCTGATTCAATTGCATTGACTGAGCCATTCAGACGCCTCAAGAGGACGGAAAATTTTGAGTTTTGGGGAATCCGTTTCTTCAATAGAATTCCAAGGAGTGTGGCACATCTTCCAGTTGTGGAGTTTAAAAAGTTTGTTCTCGGTGTTCTGAGGAGGGAGGCCTTCTTTAGCTTTAATGAGTTTTATTGTATAATTGGGTTGAATAGTTTGTAAATTTAAGAGTTTTATAGTTAAAAGTTTTGTAAATTTCTGTAAATTTGTAACTGTAGTTTTGTTCTTTGTTTCTATGTGTATAACTGATGACGCTTACGATGAATTTTTTAAATTTTTAAATGTAAATAGAAATAAATAAAATAAAATAAATAAAAAATAAATAACTGAGAAAAAATGCTTAGAATACGGTCTCTTAGCGTGAAAATCGAGGGGAACGCACGAAAATCCGCTCAAAAAGGTGTTTTCCGGCGGAAAAACTAGGAAAACTCCGGTAAAAATGATTCTCTTGGCGGAAATGAGTGTTTCCCGGGCAAAAAAACTATCGGAAACTCCTCATCAAAAATAAAAAACAAAGGAAAGTAACCAACGAACAATGGGATTTTTTGGCTGTAGAGGGAGTAAGAGACCTTAAAAATTTGTGATAAGGTTGTTTTTCGGTCGGGAAATGACTTAAAATTTTATAAACTGGAAATCTTGGCACAAAAATCCAGTATAAAGGGAGAAAAAAATTAGAAACTAAATACCAGTGAAGAGTTTCTTCGAAGAATGATGAACTGACGTCTGCGTTAATTTGTCAGCTGATCTCGGACACAATAAAGCCGAAACTGATTCAATCTGACCAATTTTCCCACTTTTCCGAGTGACCACAACGTTTTGCGGTTCCGATTTGTCAATCTCGAAAACATAATTGAGCTCCAAAACCAAAACGATAGCGCATCTAATTAAGAAAATATCCTTGGGTTTTTTTTTTCTTGAAAGAAAGTGTTCGATTTGGAAGATTAGAATTTTATGGGCCGTAAAACTAACGGGAGGGAAAACGTTGGAAAATTAGAGGCAGATGTTCGGAGAGGAGGGTTTGCGGAGTAATTAATTTGTTTTCTTTTTTACTTCCTCCCGGACGCATTGCGGATCCTTGAACCCCAGTCAGTCAACTGGTCTAATTTTTTTCGGTGCCTGCAAAAAAAGGATTTTTTTTAAATCTTGATTTTCACGACTTCTCCCTTGGTGGATATCCTTCATGTCAAGCTAGGAGGCCTTTGTCGAGACCAATAAAACCTTAAACGGCGGACAATCTTCTCGAGGGCGAAGGAAGTAGTAAAAAAACGGATGTTAACCCCTTTAGACTTCTATCTATTTAGAAACGGGGTCAAACCGAGAAAACTCGACGTATCTTCTTCATTTATTAAAGGGTTTTTTTTCCTTTTAATAGGAACATCTCTCGCAAAAACCTTCAGTCTTTGTTCGCGCACAAACAACGTTATACGAGACGTTGAAAGATCCACAACAAGCTTTTAAGGGACATAAATGGTATTTTCGGACCGGAAAAAATATCATATAGGGAGAGAAAAAAGAGTTTGTTGACACAACAGTTAAAGTTGTAATGGTCATTTTTTATTTGAAAAGTGGGAAATGGCATTAAGAAATTGATGTACCTGGGAGAGACGTTAAGTCAACGCCTGCCTGTTTACAAGCTTCATTTCCCAGGGGAGTGATTGCATCCTCGGAGGATATTACTGACATATTCTACCCCCTTCGTCACCACCCTCTCTCCCTCAATTTTCTAAAGCCGATTGAGTTATTGAACGGCTCCGGGGGAAAAAGCGGCCCAAAAGAATTTATGACCGATATCAACTAAATATATGGCGACCAAGTATGATGTTGCCTCGACGCTAGAATTTTGTTCAGAAAATAATTTTTTTTTAAACCTATCTTCAAGATGATCAAAAATCCCGTAAAATGGGTCTTTGGCTAAAAAAAAAAGGCAAAATATCAGGTAAACAGGGAGGTTTAGAGGTGGCCCAGATGGAATTTTTTCAAGGAGAGGAAGAACAATAAATTTTTCTTTGCCCAGTAAATTCTATTTAAAGTACATACCATTAGGTGTACAAAATGAAACTCACTAAATTCGAATTTTGTAGATTTAGCCGAGTTTCACCTAGTAGTTCATTTTTTCAAAATTTTAAACATTTTAGGCGTTAAGTCCATCAAAAGTTGACCTTCTCCGTGTAAGAAGGTTATTGAAGTATAACCATTAAGAAGGTTAATTTTTAAAGGCTTGTAAATCGTAAACCGTTACAGATATTGAAAAAATGCACTAAATAAAATCAGTTGGAAATTCAATTCTCTTTAATTTTTATTCTATTCATTTTTTCTCTAGGACGCACTGTTTTCAAGATAAATTTATTTTTAAAAAAATTATTTTCCGAAAATGGTGCATCCTAGAATAAAATAATTAAGTACAAAATAGAAAATTTAATTTCCTACAATTTTTATTTATTTAGTTTAAAGAGCTTCCAACGAAAACTACCTAAAAAGAATTAAAAATTTAGGAGGGGGAAGTATAAAGGAGGGGAAGTATAGGGAGAAGTATAAAGAAGGGGAAGTTTTTTTTTTCAAAAATTTTTTAAGTACATATCAAGGTAGAAATTATGGGATTGTAAAAAAATGATATTATTTTTTACACCAAAAATTCTTAAAAAATATAAGGAGTAATTGGTGAAAATCGGACGGTTCAGCCGCAGCGAATTTTTTAAAAATTCAAACAGACATCTCCCTTCCCAAAAACCCGACGTGGAGGGTATCACAATAACTTCTTTAAGGAAGTAAAAGGAGTATTCGGTAAAAATTTGGTTAAGATGGGACTAAGTACGGCCATATTTTTACAGATGGTATACGCTAGACTTGATAAGTTACAAGATTCTACGAAAAAAGGTGATATCTCGATAACGGCCGGCCTGAGGATGAAAATGTACTAAGTACTTTTTGTAGGAAATTTAATTCCTTTCAGTTTGCTTTATTAATTTTTTGTGTAGGATTAACCGTTTAGAAGATATGATCGAAAAAAGATTACTTATGTTAATATCTCGATAACGGCAGGCTAAAATGCCGAAAAGCGGACATGGAGAGTAATACAATAACTTCCTTTGAGAACGTTTAAAACACTTCTGCATAACTTGGGAGCGACGCGGGTTTAGCCTACACTCTTTAATTACTCCACATCCTTGAAATTTCACGTTGTCAATCTAATAACGAGCACACCAAGTTTAACCTAGCAATAAATCAAATATTTGCTTAAACTAATTTAGTCGATTCTGAGATGGGGTTTCCTTAGGAATAAAACTTTGTTTGCGAAGGGGGAGAGAAAAAAACGCAGTGCGGTCTCTGTTTAAATGAAACAATATCAAACACACCTTCCATGAATAAGCAAAACATTCATAAACTTTATTTGCTTTTTTCTGAATAATTTCATCCTTAACCCAGACAGGGCTTTGACCTTGAAATCGTTCGGATCAATAGTCGGATGATATAAATGTCACACGTTCCCCGAAAGGAGGAGAAGAGGATAAAAAAATTCCATACATAATTACACACTTTGTCGAACCTCGCTGAATATTTAAACGACAGCCTTAACGAAGGCGCTAAAGCCCCAATTTCATCGATTTCGAAACTAACAACTAAAAGAAAATTTACAGGATTAATTTTTTTGAGGTGTAGGGGATTATGTCGACATCTAAATGAAACGGCGACCGTAAATCATTCTCTTATCCCATGCCGTTGCTTTCAACACGAGGAAGTTTTTATGTTCCCCTTCACTGATATCGCCTCTACTAGAAATATTTTCAAATTTTTGTTTTTTTAACTTCCTCAAGAGAAGTTATTATTGTGATACCACGTCCAACACAGAAAACAGCATAAGGTTTAAACATAAGGTGTACAAAATGAAACTCAAAATTCAAATTTATCCTGTGGCTGAGTTTCATTTTGTACACCTAATAAATAAAAATTGTAGGAAATTTAATTTTCTATAAATTTGTACTTAATTATTTTTTCTAGGTGCACCATTTTCGGAAAATAATTTTTTTTAAAATAAATTTATCTTGAAAACAGTGCGTCCTAGAGAAAAATGAATAGAATAAAAATTAAAGAGAATTGAATTTCCAACTGATTTATTTAGTGCATTTTTTCAATATCTGTAACGGTTTACGATTTACAAGCCTTTAAAAATTAACCTTCTTAATGGTTATACTTCAATAACCTTCTTACACGGAGAAGGTCAACTTTTGATGGACTTTAACGCCTAAAATGTTCAAAATTTTGAAAAAATGAACTACTAGGTGTAAATGAAACTCGGCTAAAATCTACAAAATTCAAATTTAACCTGGGGCTGAGTTTCATTTTGTACACCTATAACTTTAGACACCGATATAATGTGGAAAAAAAGCACTCGGATTTGGTGAAGATCGGACGTCGCCAGCTTTGTACCCCAATAATTCTCGGTCTCTTTCATCAATTTTTACCAAAGGAAGGTCCCGTCGGGGCAGCAACATTTTCTTAAATGATCTTTAAAAAGTAATCCTGACAAACTTGGCCCACGTGTCGGATTAGCTCGAAATCGATTTTATCTCCGATATAAATTCTCCCCTTCTAAAAAACAAAAAGGGCTCTAATACACACGAAGGGGCCTTTATTAAAACAAAGCGTGCTAACTTCAAAAAAGGTTTAATAAGACATAATTTATGACTTACAAGGGTCTGACCGCCTCGCCGCATACATTTGTCATCTTTTTATTCCATATGAACATTTTGAATTTTAAATAAAATAAAAAAACAGTTTCCTGTTGTTTTTTTTAACGATTGAACACATTTCTGCGACAAAATGCTAATAATTTCCTAATTAATTGAACCTTTGTTTCAAAGAAAATTTTTAAAAAACGTAGGAAAACAATGAAAACAAAAATCCAGAAGTGAAAACCACTTTATTATTGGTGTACAAAATGAAACTCGGCTAAAATCTACAAAATTCAAATTTACCCTGTGGCTGAGTTTCATTTTGTACACCTAATAAATTAAAATTGTAGGAAATTTAATTTCTATAAATTTGCACTTAATTATTTTTTTCTAGGATGCACCATTTTCGGAAAATAATTTTTTAAAAATAAATTTGTCTTGAAAACAGTGCGTCCTAGAGAAAAAATGAATAGAATAAAAATTGAAGAGAATTGAATTTCCAACTGATTTTATTTAGTGCATTTTTTCAATATCTGTAACGTTTACGATTTACAAGCCTTTAAAAACTAACCTTCTTAATGGTTATACTTCAATAACCTTCTTACACGGAGAAGGTGAACTTTTGATGGAATTTAACGCCTAAAATGTTCAAAATTTTGAAAAAATGAACTACTAGGTGTACAAAATGAAACTCGGCTAAAATCTACAAAATTCAAATTTACCCTGTGGCTGAGTTTCATTTTGTACACCTAATAGATTCAGTTGGTAGAGCTGATAAAAATTTTCTTTTAATACGTACTAATTTTTATTTCAAAATGATAAAGTCAATAACAGTGAGAACAGTGAAAATAATTATGGATCGTGGGAATATAAATTGCCCTCATTGCGGCCCCCGTTGCGGAGCAGTTGCGGCCTATAAAATCGCGTGGAGCGCTCCCCGGCTTTCTCAGGTGTACAATCGTTAAAAGGATTAAAACTGTTGGAAACTAATTTTCGTTTGAGAAAGACAAATCTCGTAAGACAAAATAGTCCGAGGGACAAAACAAAAGGGACGAGATTAATGAACTTTTCTTTTGAGTGAAGTATCGGGGGCGGCTTTGCAGGCCAAGTTTGATTGCATCAGTGTTCACATCGATTTACCTACCCTTTTCTGACCTAGTTCGAGACAGATAGAAAGTCTATTGACTATTCAAGGGCAAATTTTAAATACCCTTGAAAACATGAGTACTTTTTATTTTCAAAAATTTCGTTTTAGCTCGAGCGCTAATTACTTGGACAACGGAAAGTAAAGGAAGCCATTGGGTTTGATGACCTGGGGCGAATGGGTAGCCCCATGGATTATTCAAAGTCTTAAGCTCCCCTCAGGTGTGTTTCTCATCAAATTTTAAATTCTTTCCTTCCCTAAAAACATCAAATTTAAAAATTCATTTCAACAAAATTCAATATAAATTATATTCATAGAACTTAGCCTAAATGTTTCTTTCAATTTTAATCACTTTCTTGAAATTATATACAAAAAAAAATAAATTCTGACGAAGAAAGTTAAAAAAAAAAAGATCTCATTTTTATAATATTAACTAATATTTTTTGCCCTTGAAAGTAAAAAAATAACTTTTTTTAGATCATAATCGGATAAACGTGCACACGCCCTCGTTGCTTATCATCTTGACATTTTAATTCATACAGACGCTATTGGATTTTTTAAAAAACCCACTGAAGGTAGAAAAGGGAACGTTTTACTCTACTTTTCCTCATACCGGAAAAATCGCCGCGAAGTTATGTACAGAAAATTTTGAAAGAACGAAAAACGGAAAATAGTTCACCTGATGAGACCTATTAGGTCGAAACCGGTCGTGAAATATTCCGGTTTTAAGTTTTTTTTTATCCTTCTAACAGGATGTCGCGAAGGAGCGACGGATATTCCTTGTATTAGGTGTACAAAATGAAACTCAGCCACAGGGTAAATTTGAATTTTGTAGATTTTAGCCGAGTTTCATTTTGTACACTTTCAAAATTTTAAACATTTTAGGCGTTAAAGTCCTTCAAAAGTTGACCTTCTCCGTAAGAAGGTTATTGAAGTATAACCATTAAGAAGGTTAATTTTTAAGGCTTGTAAACCGTTACAGATATTGAAAAAATGCACTAATAAAATCAGTTGGAAATTCAATTCTCTTCAATTTTTATTCTATTCATTTTTCTCAAGGACGCACTGTTTTCAAGATAAATTTATTTAAAAAAAATTATTTTCCGAAAATGGTGCATCCTAGAAAAAAATAATTAAGTGCAAATTTATAGAGAATTAAATTTCCTACAATTTTTATTTATTAGGTGTACAAAATGAAACTCAGCCACAAGGTAAATTTGAATTATGTAGATTTTAGCCGAGTTTCATTTTGTACACCTAATATCTTTAAAAACCATCCATCTGGGGGTTGAACCTAGGACCTCCATATTGTGAGCCCAGCGCGCTAACATGACAGCCAAGGAGATCACATTTTAAATCGAGAAAAAAAAATCCGAGGAAAGTGTGAAATTTCGAAGAAGAGATTTCCATTTACTTCTCCGATTTTGAAAAATGCCTGGCCCATAACGAATGACAAGGGTGCATTAGGATAGGAGAGAGAATCTCAATCCGTAGGGAACAAGATTAATGTCCGATCCTGCTGGCACCCTCATGGGCTTTTCCGGATTCCATTTTCATTCCAGAAACAAAAAGAGGCGCGAGAAAAAATAAATAAACTCGCAAATTTTTCGCAAAACGGATTATATGAGATGTTTTGATAAGCTAAATTGATATAAACGAGCGCCGCTAAACGATTAAAGTCGCGTGCCAGATCTCAATCCTGTCAATTGACGGACAACCCTCTATTTTTCTCTTGTCTTCTTAAAGGAATAATTGAATGGGACGATAAATAAAGCGTTTTATCAAGCCGACAATGTCGTTTTTCGCCCTTGAATTTTCGATCGGTTTTCATTCTTCGGTTATTCATCAAGAAGATATACGGGAGCTTTTTAATCAAATTTTTGATCTCTCAAGCAAACCTCCGCTTTTGTAAGAGAGTAAAAAGTAACGACCCCAGCGGCTTGAATCAGCACTACATGTGGCCAAAAAGAGGGTGATCCGTTGCTACTCTAATTTAAGTTAATTTCTGCCCAGGGTCATGAAGAACACCTGGGTGTCTTTATTTCCGGACGACCTTTTTTTAAAGGATGAGATTCAATTTTTTTTTAAATATTAGGTGTACAAAATGAAACAGCCACAGGGTAAATTTGAATTTTATAGATTTTAGCCGAGTTTCATTTTGCACACCTAGTAGTTCATTTTTTCAAAATTTTGAACATTTTAGGCGTTAAAGTCCATCAAAAGTTGACCTTCTCCGTGTAAGAAGGTTATTGAAGTATAACCATTAAGAAGGTTAATTTTTAAAGGCTTGTAAATCGTAAACCGTTACAGATATTGAAAAAATGCACTAAATAAAATCAGTTGGAAATTCAATTCTCTTTAATTTTTATTCTATTCATTTTTTCTCTAGGACGCACTGTTTTCAAGATAAATTTATTTAAAAAAAAATTATTTTCCGAAAATGGTGCATCCTAGAAAAAAATAATTAAGTGCAAATTTATAGAGAATTAATTTCCTACAAGTTTTATTTATTTGGTGTACAAAATGAAACTCAGCCACAGGGTAAATTTGAATTTTGTAGATTTTAGCCGAGTTTCATTTTTTACACCTAATGGAACACTTTCATTTCTGTAAATCGATACATCCTCTTAGCGTCAAAATAAAAAATTTTTGTTCTAAAAAAAGAACATTGATAAATGAAACCTTTTTCTTTGTACGTAGAAGTTAATCTACTTTAGCCCGGACGTCTTCACTCGCTGTCATCTTTTTTTGATATTAGAACTTGTTTATTTTGATACTTTCAACGCTTTTCCTGTAATTAATTAAACGAGCGAGGGGTCAAAAACTCTGGGAACCTGTCAGTAGAAATAAATGAGGAAAATTTATTTTATATATCCCCCGGGCCGTCAAACTCTAACGTTTTAAATAAGTTTTGGAACGTCCACGAAAATTAAAATTGATTTCGCATTTTGGACGATGTCGCCGGATGTTGATGGAAAAACTGCCGGTAGAAGTAAACAAAAAAATAAACAAGAGACGTTTTCTCATGTCAAGGGATGTTTATTTTAATGGTTATCTCATTGTTAAACCTTGATAAAAGTAACCAGGAAGTCCTGATAGCGAAAAAGGGGTCTTCTCGATAACAAAGCACGTTCTCTATAAAATCAAACACCAATATTGTCCTTTTTTTAAATTTATAACGAACTATATAAGAACAAAAAACTACTTTGAGTTTTAGTTTTTCCACTCCTTTCGAGGCGTTATAAAAACCGAGGGGATGTTTTCGTCCGGAAAAGTTTCGAAGCGTGAGGAAGAAAAGAGGGGTAAACTAGGACGGAACCTTTTTTTACTTGAAAACATCTTTCAAGTCTGAAATCGCTTTTTGTCGATTTTCTTGAAAAACTATTTATCCCTCTTCTCATACTCTAGAGGTAATTTTTAAATTGAGGCGCTCCGGGTACGAAGGGCGAACTCAACATCGGACAATTTTTTTTTTCATTTTCAGATTCTAGACCACTTGGTGAATACACCCATATAATTTTTATGTTGAGTTCGCCCTTGCGGCAAAGCTCTAACTGCGATATCCGAGAGGGTACGAAGGGCGAACTCCACATCCTCGTCCACAACCCCACTCCTTTTCCCGTTCCAGGGCATGACTTTTCTGTTGAGTTGCCCGTAACATAAAACTTTAAAATGCGAATATCTCGAAACTACGTTTTGTTAGTTCGCCCTTCGTACCCGGAGCGCCTCAATTTTTAATCTGGTTAACACCCTGTATTAAGATTTTTAAAAATCTTCACGCTTCAATTCAAAGACGTGGGAATAGGACTTCTGACAAAAGAAGACCCGACAGTAATTGATTGCCCACGCGGAACTTATCTTTTCTCTCTTTTGTCCCCAGGGACATCTTTTCATAGGATTCAAAAGCCCTCGTCTTTTTTTACTATTGCAATTTTTCAAGATTACTCCAATGGAAATCGCTCAATTTTAGAGAGGTATGAACTATTTTGGTGGAATAAAAATTTAAAACTACCTTAAGTATTATTGGTGTACAAAATGAAACTCCACAGGGTAAATTTGAATTTTATAGATTTTAGCCGATTTTCATTTTGTACACCTAGTAGTTCATTTTTTCAAAATTTTAAACGTTTTAGGCGTTAAAGTCCATTAAAAGTTGACCTCCTCCGTGTAAGAAGGTTATTGAAGTATAACCATTAAGAAGGTTAATTTTTTAAAGGCTTGTAAATCGTAAACCGTTACAGATATTGAAAAAATGCACTAAATAAAATCTGTTAGAAATTCAATTCTCTTTAATTTTATTCTATTCATTTTTCTCTAGGACGCACTGTTTTCAAGATAAATTTATTTTAAAAAAAAAATTATTTTCCGAAAATGGTGCATCCTAGAAAAAAATAATTAAGTACAAATTTATAGAAAATTAAATTTCCTTCAATTTTATTTATTAGGTGTACAAAATGAAACTCAGCCACAGGGTAAATTTGAATTTGTAGATTTTAGCCGAGTTTCATTTACACCTAATAGTTTGAAGAGCTTCCAACGAAAACTTCTTTAAAGAGACGCACTGTTTTCAAGATAAATTTATTTTAAAAAAAAATTATTTTCCGAAAATGGTGCATCCTAGAAAAAAATAATTAAGTACAAATTTATAGAAATTAAATTTCCTTCAATTTTTATTTATTAGGTGTACAAATGAAACTCAGCCACAGGGTAAATTTGAATTTTGTAGATTTTAGCCGAGTTTCATTTTGTACACCTAATAGTTTGAAGAGCTTCCAACGAAAACTTCTTTAAAGAGAAGTAAAAAATATAGGAGGGGGGAAGTATAACAGAGGGGGAAGTATAAAGAGGGGAAGTAAGTTGAACAGCTGGATGCTTGATTCGCTTTTTTTACATTTGAATTTGACCGGGAAAATCAGGTGATTTCTTTTAGTCCCTGCTACATTAGGGCCATTAGTTTGCGAATTAAGAAAGCCCATTAAACACTTTCTTAATAGGGCTTTTAAAGTTGGAACAAATTAATAATAAAAAATCTTAATTAGGTTCGCGGTTGAAATTGCCCTCTCGTGACACGGATAAACAGAAAAGATAAAACGAAAAATCCAAACATGATGAAAACACCGATTAAAAAAAACCCTTATTTTTACCCTTTTTAAAAGATAGCTGATTAAGGTAAAATTTTAATTGCCTTTATAGATAATTCCACTTGATTAATCGAAACCCTTTTCACGAAAGAGAGGGAGGATGATGCTGGAAAGATCGATAAAGTTTGGACTCCTCACCTCCACGACCCCGCTGCGTTTTTCAATCCATCTGTAACAGATTAAAAGTCGCTTTAAAAATAAATTTACAAGCTGGACATGGTATCACAATCGAATCTTAATGGAAAAGTTAGTTTTCTTAGATTGCGACTAGAAAAGCACACTTTTTTTCACGTCGTTTTAAAAAACGTGTTTAAACCTGTGTTTTAAGGCCTCATTTCCCCTCTTTTCAAGTCCTTGACTTCAAGTTCCCATAAGCAAAAAACGTTTTATTGAGGGTCGAAACAATCACGTGCAAAATGTGAACGTTTCTCAAGCTATTAGGTGTACAAAATGAAACTCGGCTAAAATCTACAAAATTCAAATTTACCCTGTGGCTGAGTTTCATTTTGTACACCTAATAAATAAAAATTGTAGGAAATTTAATTTCTATAAATTTGTACTTAATTATTTTTAGGATGCACCATTTTCGGAAAATAATTTGTTTTGAAATAAATTTATCTTGAAAACCGTGCGTCCAAGAGAAAAAATGAATAGAATAAAAATTAAAGAGAATTAAATTTCCAACAGATTTTATTTAGTGCATTTTTCAATATCTGTAACGGTTTACGATTTAAAAGCCTTTAAAAATTAACCTTCTTAATGGTTATACTTCAATAACCTTCTTACACGGAGAAGGTCAACTTTTGATGGACTTTAACGCCTAAAATGTTCAAAATTTTGAAAAAATGAACTACTAGGTGTAAATGAAACTCGGCTAAAATCTACAAAATTCAAATTTACCCTGTGGCTGAGTTTCATTTTGTACACCTAATAAATAAAAATTGTAGGAAATTTAATTCTCTATAAATTGTACTTAATTTTTTTTTTCTAGGATGCACCATTTTCGGAAAATAATTTTTTTTAAATAAATTTATCTTGAAAACCGTGCGTCCAAGAGAAAAAATGAATAGAATAAAAATTAAAGAGAATTGAATTTCAACAGATTTTATTTAGTGCATTTTTCAATATCTGTAACGGTTTACGATTTACAAGCCTTTAAAAATTAACCTTCTTAATGGTTATTCAATAACCTTCTTACACGGAGAAGGTCAACTTTTGATGGACTTTAACGCCTAAAATGTTTAAAATTTTGAAAAAATGAACTAGGTGTACAAAATGAAACTCGGCTAAAATCTACAAAATAATTTACCCTGTGGCGAGTTTCATTTTGTACACCTAATATTAATGAAAGGGCTCAAATAACTAAATTCTCCATATGATTAAAAATAAAATTGAATAAATATGGGGAAAAGAAGTATGAGGAAAATGCCGAAAACTAAAAAAAAACGCGAAACTTAAAAAGGAGACCGAACAAAAAGAAGACATTGAGGAAAAACAAAATTGAAATGAGTTTTTCCTTTTGTTTGTACAAAATCCTTAAAAAATTACATCCACAATTGGAAGTTTCTTCAAGATCGATGAGGATAATGAACAATTTTATGTCTGACGTTTTCGTACGCGTAGCTTCTGAAGCGAAACGCCTTCGCTCGATTGCGAAACGTAAAACTTTAACGGAGCGGGACATCGCCTACGCCGTCCAACTCGTCATCCCATCGGGCCTCGTCAAGTACGCATTGAGCAAAGGGGAAATTTCAAAGAATAACATTAAAAATTCATCATAAAAATAAATTAGAGCATTATTGAAAATCTATTCAACAGGTGGCCTTTTTAAAACATTTTTTGATTGTTTAATGGCCCTTGAAAATTTCATTTTGCGGAATTCAATCTGTGAACCTTTGAATGTTATTGACCCATACAGAACCGCAAATCCGTTATTTCCCCTTTTAAGTCAGATATTAAACAAAAATTTCAACATTGAACAACTTCCGAGTTATCGATTCAGGTGCTGAGAGCAGAAGGTTAGGTCATTTATTTTGATTAAACAGGAAAAGGGGAAACCCCAAGCCTTTTTTTAACAAAAAATTTGTTTAAAAAAATTTAAGTTAAAAGAAAAATGTATACTGTGGTATGCTTTTATCCAAATAAAAAAAAGTTCATTCTACTCAAGACTTTGACGGATGAAGGGAAATCTAAGGACAAAAGAACCTTGTATGAATGGAAAGAAACTGGAAAAGTCATTACCAAAATAACATCCCCTGAACAATAAAAAAAAAACCTTAAAATTTTAAAAATTATACGAGTTTTACGCTTCGCTGAATATTGCAGAAATGTCTGAATTAGCAAGGCGGTTCTGTATAAACTGCAGCTTATGGGTGAAGGGTCCGAAAAAACTTTTTCAACCCTCTTTTTCTTGAGGGAAAAAAACTTATTATTGAAAGTTGACTGTTTGAAAGTTTATTCAACGAATCAAAATGATACTTTCAATATTGGCCCTTATATTGTTTATCGAAGAATTCAAGGTTAAATAAGTGCTTTTTAGGTTTGTTTATTAACTATTTAAAACTGAAGGAAATATTGATTGCCATTTTATCACGAAGACTTTTTTTTTTTAACATTCTTTTCTTCGATTATTTCATTCGATAAGTGATCGAACCAACGAAAGAGGATAACTGAAAATTATTTGTACAAAATGAAACTCGGCTAAAATCTACAAAATTCAAATTTACCCTGTGGCTGAGTTTCATTTTGTACACCTAATAAATAAAAATTGAAGGAAATTTAATTTTCTATAAATTTGTACTTAATTATTTTTTCTAGGATGCACCATTTTCGGAAAATAATTTTTTTTTAAAATAAATTTATCTTGAAAACAGTGCGTCCTAGAGAAAAAATGAATAGAATAAAAATTAATCATTACCTATATCGCATGCCGAAATTTCCCCGACGTTAATCTAACATTTTGTTCTACATGAAAAGGAATTTGCGTTTATTACGAAGGATGAAATTCGAAGGAAAATTCTAAAATGGTTATGGGATAGGGAGAGGGCGAAGGGGTGGCCTTTAAAGGTCAGAGGTGACGACCACTTTTAAAGTTTTGAACGAATTCGATTTTACTTCGGGTGGTAGAGACTTCCTTTTGTTTCGATGATTAAAAAACTGAAATAACCGACTAAAAATTCAATTAAACAGCGAAAGGAAAAATAAAAATGATAAAAACGGAGAGGAAACGGGATGTAAACCGCAGTTTTGAAACTCGTGGAGCATGCGTAGAAGGATTTGGACGTCAAAATTGAATCGTTTGTCCGATAATCTGAAGTCATCTGACGTCAAATTTTTTCTGCGCATGCTCCATAGTTTTAAACTGCGGTTGGAACAAACCTAATATTTTTGGATTCCTCGTTCTTCTGTACGGAAAAAGACCTTTAACCTTTTTTTAGACACTTTTTTTCGGTCCTCTTAGTGGAAAAAAAAAAAACTGAATTTCTTGGTTAATTAAGGAAGCTTTTGTAAATCTTTAATGAACTTTTCCTTTTGAATCTTCAAAGAAAAGAAATGCGCGAGCATTGAAGGGATGTCAGGATTTCCAGTCAAGATTCGCAAGCATTTTTATTTCATTATAATGAGTGTGACATGGAAAAGTGCTTGTTTCTTTCATTTCTTTTTTTTTTTCCAAGCTCGCTCCTTCAACGCAGGATCGATCTCGAGGGTCCGTGATGACGATGCTCTTAAACTTCAACCTTAAAACCCTTCTCAACTCGTAAATCCGCCTCCCGCGCTTTTGAATACTAATTTTATACATAAAAAAGTCTCCCCCGAATTAATATCGCCAGGAAGAAAGTGGCACTACTTCATCACCACTAATTTAGAAAAAGAAGTTGTGTTGTGTGTGATGTATTGACTTCGATGATAATTCTAACATATGTTGTGTACCCACAACCCTTTGACTATGAAAACGGTAATAGCGTATAAAGAACTTCATTTCAAGGCCGTGGGAATTAATTAAATTAAGATCGTTTTTAGAACCCGTCGGCAAAGAAGATTGACGATTAGAACTGTCGGCAAAGACTTGACGATTAGTCGGCAAAGACGATTGACGATTGGTCGGCAAAAGGCGATTGAAGATTGAAGACGATTGACGATTAATCGGCAAAAACGATCAGAAGAATCTAATTTCCACTATCAACGGAATCGACCAGACGTCCTCAACTACGACCATCCATCACGGAGCCTGCGATCTACGTCCAGACCGTCTCATCTTTACCGAAGAAATCCAAGTACCCAAATTATTTTGTACATAAAAGATAAATGTTAAATTTTATTTCGCCACCCTCTAACCTGAACAAACCAAAGGTAGAACTCTCAAAGGAGTAAGAAATAAAAGATAAACGACGTTTACAACTACAAACTGATACGATTGGTTCACGTGAACAATTCTAACCAAAAATGAGGTTATGTTTTTCATATTCGGATAAACAAGGGGGAAAGATTCAGAAAATAAGGTTATAAAGGCTCATCCCATTCCTAAGATTGCTCTCAAATCTGGGATAAGAAATTGCAGTATATTTAACTCAGATTGAATACGGAGAAACCCGCCTTCCCTTCCATTTTATGTTGATTCCTATAATATTGTTCGGTTCGTTAAATCTCCGTAAAAAGATGTCATAAAAACGATAGCGAGGGAGAAAGATTAAACATTTCAGTGTTGTCTATCTAGTTTGACTTAAACAGCGGGAAGCGAGAGTTCCCTCAAGTGTGCTCGATACCGTCGAAATTGGGTATGCGGAAACGGGTTTGTGGACTTACTATTAGTCATGAACGGGGATGAGTAGACAGGCTTACTGACCCGTTACTTTCGTGGAATTTGAAATAAGGCGAATGTAAATTTACCCATTTTTTTATTGCCTCAAATTGTCAACGTAGAAAGAATGCACAATACACTGTTGCATCAAGGGAGCTCGTTCTTCCAGATGGCCGTCTAACCCTAAAAGGCCGGTGGACTTCGAACGTTTTATTGTGTACAAAATGAAACTCAGCCACAGGGTAAATTTGAATTTTGTAGATTTTAGCCGAGTTTCATTTTGTACACCTAGTAGTTCATTTTTTCAACATTTTAGGCGTTAAGTCCATCAAAAGTTGAACGTGTAAGAAGGTTATTGAAGTATAACCATTAAGAAGGTAATTTTTAAAGGCTTGTAAATCGTAAACCGTTACAGATATTGAAAAAATGCACTAAATAAAATCTGCTGGAAATTTAATTCTCTTTAATTTTTATTCTATTCATTTTTTCTCTAGGACGCACTGTTTTCAAGATAAATTTATTTTAAAAAAAATTATTTTCCGAAAATGGTGCATCCTAGAAAAAAATAATTAAGTGCAAATTATAGAGAATTAAATTTCCTACAAGTTTATTTATTAGGTGTACAAAATGAAACTCAGCCACAGGGTAAATTTGAATTTTGTAGATTTAGCCGAGTTTCATTTTGAACACCTAATAGGATCTCCTAACTGCCCTCTAATTTTCACAAAATACTGCATCATTATAAAAAGCCATGGAAATGTTTTAACTTTTATTTAAGCTCTCATTAGTCATTGTTAACGTAGGGCGAGGTCTCCCTAATGAATTTAATCCCCTGGCGCGGTGGGTCCAGTCCCAGAGCATTTAAAGAGTCGTTAACCTACGACATTGGGAGGTCGACCGCTGCCTAGACGATTTTAAAGGCCGTGAAACGTAACTTCGGAAGGTCACGGTCTTAACTCGTTACGCACGGAAAACCCCCAGGTTAAAATATACAGGAAGAGGGAGAAAGGAAGATTAGGGAATTTAGACGAAAATGGCGAAAGCGGGAACGAACTAACGTGATTACGTAGGTAAACAAAAATTGAATTATTCTTATTCTCCCTCCATTTTCAACCGTGAAAATCCAACATCTTTAATTAAAGCTACACGAAAATTAGCGAGAACACACTAACATCAGCCATTTGAAAAAAGGAAACAATTAAAATTTTAAAAGATCGTTTGAAGGACTTTCATCGCCTTTCTTGTGGCATTTATAGAAAGGTCGACGTTTCGAAACGCACCCGGTTTTTTTTTTTATAATCGCCGATTAAGAGGAAATTGTATAATAAAAAACCTCGTTTTAAATTAAACTCGGATTATTTTTATTTTATTGTTCTGAAGAAATCCGTGGAGAGGAAAAAATTCCGTTTTACGCACACCAACACGCTCATTTTCGTGATGTGTCACTTTCAAGGATTTTTAATCTGGCTTGAATTTTATTGTGCCAATTCTTTTGGCAAACACTGAAAAGTGAAAACCTAGATCCTCTAGGTTGTAGATGTCCCAAGCTAAGCAGAAAAATCCCCGCAATTTTTACGAATTTCGAAAAAAAAAAAAGTAGTCGACATTTTCATGTTTGCTATTAGTGTACAAAATGAAACTCGGCTAAAATCTACAAAATTCAAATTTACCCTGTGGCTGAGTTTCATTTTGTACACCTAACAAATAAAAATTGTAGGAAATTTAATTCTCTACAAATTTGTACTTAATTATTTTTTCTAGGATGCACCATTTTCGGAAAATGATTTTTTTTAAATAAATTTATCTTGAAAACAGTGCGTCCTAGAGAAAAAAATGAATAAAAAAAATTAAAGAATTGAATTTCCAACAGATTTTATTTAGTTATTTTTCAATATCTGTAACGGTTTACGATTTACAAGCCTTTAAAAATTAACCTTCTTAATGGTTATACTTCAATAACCTTCTTACACGGAGAAGGTCAACTTTGATGGACTTTAACGCCTAAAATGTTCAAAACTTTGAAAAAAATGAACTACTAGGTGTAAATGAAACTCGGCTAAAATCTACAAAATTCAAATTTACCCTGTGGCTGAGTTTCATTTTGTACACCTAATAAATAAAATTGTAGAAATTTAATTCTCTATAAATTTGTACTTAATTATTTTTTTCTAGGATGCACCATTTTCGGAAAATAATTTTTTTTTTAAATAAATTTATCTTGAAAACAGTGCGTCCTAGAGAAAAATGAATAGAATAAAAATTAAAGAGAATTAAATTTCCAACAGATTTTATTTAGTGCATTTTTTCAATATCTGTAACGGTTTACGATTTACAAGCCTTTACAAATTAACCTTCTTAATGGTTATACTTCAATAACCTTCTTACACGGGAGGAGGAATCTCTGAAAAGTTGAAAATCGGATCGATATTGCGGCAGTAAAGTGTTCCGAAAAAACGGACGGACGGCCGGCATATAACAACCTCATGATCACAAGCTCAGTTCTGAAAGACCCGAGACCGCAGCTGTGTCACAATTCTCTTTTTGGAAGTTAAAATTTTAAATTCATCCATCGTTCACAAGAGCAAACTTTTTATCTCGTCGCGATTAGAAAAATAGGCGAGGCGCGAGGCTGACGCAGGTGTGGGCGCGACAAAGTCGAAAAAAATCTAGGACAAACTCCAGTTCGAAAACCCCCTCGGGAAAAGATTTTCTTTCATCAAATTCAAATTTAAATACTCCTCGACCTGAATAGTAAATGAAGCAAACGTGCATTCTATGTGTGAAAGTCGTTCCTTTTTAAAATAACATTAGGGCGTCTTTCGCACCATTAGGGCTTGTGAAAAATCTACAGATCGATATAAACTTCCATAATGGCGTTCAAACGTTTCTAATGATGACGTCAGGTGCTTTCCAGAACAATCGACCTTGAAGAGTCTATGAAGCAAGATACTTTAATCTACGTCTACATTGACAAGAAAGTGGGCAATATCCTTTCCGTCATGTCCAGACCTTATTAAACTTAAGACGATTTCAGCTTAAATAAGTTTCCTTCGCAACAAAGAGGCACGCCAATCGCCATTTAATTAGAAATTGAGTATAGAGTAGTCGAAGAGTTACCACCGCACTGTCATTGTACGGTAAGAGGAAAAAGTCTTCACCAAACAATACGACAGCCTTGTGAAAATGCATAAACACATCGGTGAAAACCTGTTCGGAAAAATGGTTATCCAACATTTGTTGCGCAAGAGTAGCTGATTAAGGATTGTTTTAATTTCAAGGTGTATGTGAAAAAACCGTCAAAATGTAAGAAAGGAGTGAAAGTATTTCAGGAAGTGCTTTTTTACTCGTTGCGTCCCTACAGGGAAAGTTATAAATCCCTTGGAGATCCTCCATTTTTTAAATTATTAGGTGTACAAAATGAAACTCGGCTAAAATCTACAAAATTCAAATTTACCCTGTGGCTGAGTTTCATTTTGTACACCTAATAAAAAATTGTAGGAAATTTAATTCTCTATAAATTTGTACTTAATTATTTTTTTCTAGGATGCACCATTTTCGGAAAATAATTTTTTTAAATAAATTTATATTGAAAACAGTGCGTCCTAGAGAAAAAATGAATAGAATAAAAATTAAAGAGAATTAAATTTCAACAGATTTTATTTAGTGCATTTTTTCAATATCTGTAACGGTTTACGATTTACAAGCCTTTAAAAATTAACCTTCTTAATGGTTATACTTCAATAACCTTCTTACATGGAGAAGGTCAACTTTTGATGGACTTTAACGCCTAAAATGTTTAAAATTTTGAAAAAATGAACTACTAGGTGTACAAAATGAAACTCGGCTAAAATCTACAAAATTACCCTGTGGCTGAGTTTCATTTTGTACACCTAATAGAAGTCAAATCCTCCCAACTTTTAAAATTTTACGCAGATCGATTGAGATTCTAGACGCGCGAACGAGATTAAAGGCCGACCTCGTGCTGTACCAAGGGAATTTGTATTATTACATCCCGCATCCTTGATGAAAACGGCCACAAAAAAGGAGAAAACAAGAAATTTAAACAAATGAAAAATAAAAAATCGTTGAAAAAGCTCTCCAGGCCTCGACCTTGCTGGAAGACCTTTTTTTTAATTTATTCCTTCCTTTTTAGGGTGTTATCACCTGGGAGAAAACCCATTTATATCCCTTCTGAATAAGAAACGCGCATAAGGCTTCTTTTAAAGGGGAAAAAATGAATTAAATTTTATCTAGAATTTTTTAAAAATTTGAACGCAAAACTCGGCGAAAAGTTTTCCCGAGATATTCTGTGCTTTCTCGATCTAAATGCAAATGGACCGTTCTTTTAAGGAGGGATGGCTTCGTAAACATGATCCAAAGATTTATTACCCGTCGAGTGACGAAAGCAATGGGAATTCGCCCAACGAGAAAATTATTTTCAAGAAAATCGTGTCGTCGCCGGGAGATCTAAAGATTCAGGAAGTTAAAAAGTTTTCAATTTAAAAAAATGCTAACAGCTATTTTAATTAAGAATTCGATCAATAACCATCATTTTTGAACTTTTCCGCCGTTGGGAAAAAACTTTGGTATAGAGCAATTTGACGTTTTTTTCTCTCCCTCCAGGTGAAAATAAGAATACCGGATCTAAACACGCGACGGTTAAAACAAACTAAAACGATAAGAATTCAAGATAAAATTCAACAAAATGGCGATGAACGATGATAAATGAATGAAATCAAAGACCTTGAAAGCACCTCGACTTTTAAAAAATGAAGTAATAACGCTAAATTGACTCAGTTAAAATATTCATAAAGTTCACTTAAGAAAAGTCTTGTTTTTTTGACCCAAGTTTCTTTTTGCCCCGATGAGAATTTGCGAAATGATTACGACCGTTAGAAGCGGTGAACGGCAAAACTGCCTCGGAAGAAAGGGGTCTTTTTTTTTAATCCTACGTAGATTCACGCTTCGTAATCAACTGGCTTTTTCATCAAGACATTTTGTTTTTCCTATTTACTTGAATTGACCTAAATTATAATTTACATTTTAATTTTTATTGCGTGTCTTTTCCGCAAGGGGGTGATATTACACACACATTTTAGGCGTTAAAGTCCATCAAAAGTTGACCTTCTCCGTGTAAGAAGGTTATTGAAGTATAACCATTAAGAAGGTTAATTTTTAAAGGCTTGTAAATCGTAAACCGTTACAGATATTGAAAAAATGCACTAAATAAAATCTGTTGGAAATTTAATTCTCTTTAATTTATATTCTATTCATTTTTTCTCTAGGACGCACTGTTTTCAAGATAAATTTATTTTTAAAAAAAATTATTTTCCGAAAATGGTACATCCTAGAAAAAAATAATTAAGTGCAAATTTATAGAGAATTAAATTTCCTACAAGTTTTATTTATTAGGTGCACAAAATGAAACTCAGTCACAGGGTAATTTTAATTTTGTAGATTTTAGCCATTTTGTACACCAAATAACCAATAATGGAGGAATGATTGTGATAACGGGTATCTCACGACGCGTTTCGGCTTAAAAAGCCTCGTCAGGTGAGATATTCGATCTATCACAATTATTTTTATCTTTTCACTGTGCCACTATCTTTAAAAGATTTAGCGGATACAGCGGGAAGCCGGAAACTCGTCTCCCTGAAGCTCGCCGCCGCCACCGTTCTCCAAGATAGAGCCACTCGGCGTCGTGAGATACCCGTTATCACGGTCATTTCTTCCTCCATTATTGGTTAATTATATGATACAAAATTATAATTTTTAAGGAGGAAAATTAAAGATACTGGAGGTTCTTATTAGGTGTACAAAATGAAACTCGGCTAAAATCTACAAAATTATACCTAATAAATAAAAATTGGAGGAAATTTAATTTTCTATAAATTTGTACTAGGAATTTGTAGGAAATTTGTATTTGTTTCTAGGATACACCATATTCGGAAAATAATTTTTTTAAAATAAATTTATCTTGAAAACAGTGCGTCCTAGAGAAAAATGAATAGAATAAAAATTAAAGAGAATTGACTTTCCAACTGATTTTATTTAGTGCATTTTTTCAATATCTGTAACGGTTTACGATTTACAAGCCTTTAAAAATTAACCTTCTTAATGGTTATACTTCAATAACCTTCTTACACGGAGAAGGTAAACTTTTGATGGACTTTAACGCCTAAAATGTTCAAAATTTTGAAAAAATGAATAACTAGGTGTAAATGAAACTCAGCTAAAATCTACAAAATTCAAATTTACCCTGGGGCTGAGTTTATTTTGTACACCTAATATTTTGGTCGAAAGATTCTTAGGAGTTTTGCCCAAAGAATCAAGACCATTTAGACAGGGCTCTTAACCTCACATTTTTTAACCTCAAAATGTATCGCCGAGAACGAAAAAACTTTCCAAATCATCACCCGCATTATTGGCAAATGATAAGTTTTTTATAAATACAAATGTCGATAGTTTGAAAAACTAGATGGGAACAACCTTAATGACATAAGACGTGTTCGAACACATGCAAGTATTGGGGAAAAGCCAAATACAACTTGGGAGAGCTCCAAAATGGCAATTTTTCCCCTTATAAAAAATATTTTTATATTCTATTACCAAATATAGACTAAAACTGTCGTAAAACTAATTAGGCAACCAAAAAAACACAGCCGTTTAACAGAATGGATGCCAAAAATCAAAAAAGGTTGGCGTTTTACCAATAAGTTCGTCGTGAAAAATCCCACAAGCGTTGAGTCAAGAAATAACCCACGCACTGAGAAAACTTGAAAAGGCCGATAGACTGGAAGTACTTTTTGACAGAAAATCTCAATTTTATAAAAACGCAGGAAAGACAAGAATTGGGCGTCAAATTAATGGCCGAAGCCATTAGAAAGGAAGCCTTCATATAGCAATTTTATTGTCCTCAATCCGGATCCAATTTCAAAAAATCCCAAACGTGATTTCCGTCCGTTTTCATTTTTCTTTTAACTTTCACCCTATTTCCTATCAATCGACTTTTGTTTTCCTTTTTAAAAAAGTTCTTTCTTTAATATTTATTAAAAAAGTTTTATTCAGGTCACAGAAAAACTTGAAATATTTTATTCATATGGCTCCTCTTCACTTATCTAGGTTAGAAATGATTTTATTTATGATTTCACGTTTGTATTTTTAAATAACTTTCTTTTAACACGTCATTTTACGTACATTTTATTCATTCAAGAAGTTGAAATTTTACAGTGGCTATTTTTTTTATGTCTGGGGTGGTTGATTGGTCGGCGGTCAACAATTCCCCTCCGGCTAGTAAACATTAGGTCGTTTTCTAAACATCCCAGGCTATAAAATGCTTCAAAATAAAAGGAAACAAAGAGAAATAAATTCAGAAATGAAAAAAATTAGATCTAAAGGCTACAGTTTTCAGATCATTCACCTTTCCACGCGACTTCGGCTTCACTACGCCCTAAACACATTTTTTAAAATCATAAAAGACTAATTTTTATCTCAAAAGGTAAATAATAGGTGTACAAAATGAAACTCGGCTAAAATCTACAAAATTCAAATTTACCCTGTGGCTGAGTTTCATTTTGTACACCTAATAAATAAAACTTGGAGGAAATTTAATTCTCTATAAATTTGCACTTAATTTTGTTTTTTCTAGGATGCACCATTTTCGGAAAATAATTTTTTTTTTAACAAATTTATCTTGAAAACAGTGCGTCCTAGAGAAAAAATGAATAGAATAAAATTAAAGAGAATTAAATTTCCAACAGATTTTATTTAGTGCATTTTTTCAATATCTGTAACGGTTTACGATTTACAAGCCTTTTAAAATTAACCGTCTTAATGGTTATACTTCAATAACCTTCTTACACGGAGAGGGTCAACTTTGGAGGGACTTTAACGCCTAAAATGTTGAAAATTTTGAAAAAATGAACTACTATAGTTGGCTTAATAACCCAAAGCTCGTAGATTCTAATCTCACTGGGAGCCTATTTTTTTTCTGATCCTTTCCTCTTCCAAATACTCGGTTTATTATAAAAATAACTTTAAATCAGAAGAGGAAGATATTTAGTGTCAGAATATTTTTAACCACCGTTTTAATATAATTGTTTGGACTAGAAAATTGGATCGTGACTAACATTTTTATGCGAGGACTAACTTCCTTATCCCCCTTTAACAATGCAAGTGGGAACTGGGTGAATTAACTGTATTTTTTAGAGTAGCGATCGTTATCCTGTAGGCGGTAATTCGAACCAATAAAACTTGTATTTGACGTCCGGACGGCCGAAAAAATTGGTTCGAAAAGCCGATGAAAACCGCCGGAAACATCGGTTGAAATGGTGTTTTCTCTTAAAACTTGTTTCGCCATAAAACTTCTTACCATAAACTAGTTACATACATACAGGGTGTCCGGAAACACATGGCAAGCGTTTGGGAGAGCGTTAAAAAGTGGTTTTACGAAAAAAAGTTAAATGTAAACCCCCTTAATTTAAATCAAAGAATTTGATGGTGTAGTTTAAAATCCGCCTGGATATACAGGGTGTCCCAGTCACAACCTAACTTCGTTATTTCAAATGAGAACCCCTATTTTTTATTTCAGATTCGTAATCTACGCAAAATTTCAAGTAGATTTGAGTACTCATATGACAATTTTGGACAACTTTTAAAAAATGTCAAAATTTTGCGTTTTTTGCGCTAAAATCCGTTAAAATTGACCTAGGAGACTCGTTTTTTTTTAATTCCACTTATTTTTTCCCGAAGAATCCAACTGTCTCAAATTTGAGCATCTTCGCATTCTGCATCACGAGATTTCGTCGCTAATGGCCTTTTTTCAAGTTAAAACCCAAATTTTTAGTTCAGAAATGAAAATTAGCACTTGTTGAAAGGAATTTTTCTTTCGGACCACAAATTTTGAAAGAGCTACAGCGTCTTTTGTGTTTATGCATCAAAAATTAAAATTCCGTCAACAAATCGCTAATTTCCATTTTTGAAGTATGGAATTAGGAGTTAAACTTGAAAAAAGGCCATTAGCGACGAAATCTCGTGATGCAGAATGCGAAGATGCTCAAATTTGAGACAGTTGGATTCTTCGGGAAAAAATAAGTGGAATTAAAAAAAAACGAGTCTCCTAGGTCAATTTTAACGGATTTTAGCGCAAAAAACGCTAAAATTTGACATTTTTTAAAAGTTGTCCAAAATTGTCATATGAGTACTCAAATCTACATGAAATTTTGCGTAGATTACGAATCTGAAATAAAAAATAGGGGTTCTCATTTGAAATAACGAAGTTAGGTTGTGTCTGGGACACCCTGTATATCCAGGCGGATTTTAAACTACACCATCAAATTCTTTGATTTAAATTAAGTGGGGTTTACATTTAACTTTTTTTCGTAAAACCACTTTTTAACGCTCTCCCAGACGCTTGCCATGTGTTTCCGGACACCCTGTAGAACAAGCCTATTTTCGCCGTTTAAAACGCGATTATGGCGACAAAAACCTTAAATATTTTCACCATAATGCAATTCAATAAAGCATCTCACCATAAACTAGGTCAAGCAAGCAGGCAATGGGATCAGCTCGTTTTATGACACAAGGGGGTTCATTTTTTTCTCTCGCGAAAATGTGCTTCGGGCGATAGTCCAACCTGCTGAGGCTTCAAAACTGCGTGACGATAAAGGTTACTCCCATTAACACATTTTAACAAAGCGGATATTCTATAAAAGCCAACAGTTTCTTTCAGTCGTGTTTCAAGACGTTCGTGATGCGTCAATCGATTGTTTTGCCCTCAGGGAGTTCTGGTTATCTGTCACGACGAACATTTTTCTTTCGTTTTCCCCCCTCTTTGTTTCAGTCACGTTTTCGACACGTGTTTTCTCTAAATTTTTTTTTATAAATTCCATAAGTTGGCCTCTTCGATTGATGGTTCAAATAAACAAAGAGATCCTTCAAGTCTTTTAAGAAAAAGCCCTTGTCGCAATATTTACTTTTTTTAAAGCCTATTCGGGTCGATTTAATCACACAAGCGAGTCTAGGTCAAGTGCTTCAGATTACGAAATAAGAAAAAGTACTAGTCTGGAGCTGGCCCCGACGGGAACTTCCTTAAAGAGAAGTAACAATATAGGAGGGGGAAGTATATGGGAGGGGAAGTATAACGGAGTGGGAAGTATGTGGGAGGGGAAGTATAACGGAGTAGGAAGTATATGGGAGGGGAAGTATAACGAACGGGGAAGTATAACGAACGGAGAAGTACTAAGTTTTTTTTGTAAAAAAAAAATTTTGTTTCGGAAAATTTTCCGGTTTTTTCTTTCTTTTTCTTTTTTTGTTTGAAAAATTTTTAAGTTCTTTTTTCGAAAAATTTTTTAAGTGTCAAGGTAGAAATAATGGGCTCTTTGGCCTAGGGATGTGCCTCTCGTAAAGAGTAGAAGTACGAAATTTCTCCCTACTAAAAAAAAAAATTTTTAACTTTTTTTTTTTCGAAAAATTTTCTAAGTTTTTTTTTCAAAAAATTTTCAAAGTTTTTTTCGAAAAATTTTCCGGGTTTTCCTTTTTTTTTTTTTTCTTCGAAAAATTTTCTAAGTTCTTTTTGTAAAAAAAAATTTTTTTTTTCGAAAAATTTTCTGGGTTTTTCTTTCTTTTCTTTTTTTTTTTTTTGAAAAATTTTCTAAGTTCTTTTTTTCGAAAAATTTTCAAGTGTCAAGGTAGAAATAATGGGCTCTTTGGCCTAGGGATGTGCCTCTCGTAAAGGGTAGAAGTACGAAATTTCTCCCTACTAATAAAAATAGTAATTAAGAAGTGGCAATTTTTTTGCACCAAAAATTCTTAAAAAATATAAGGAGTAATTGGTGAAAATTTGGTGAAAATCGGATTAACGGTTCGGCCGCAGCGAATTTTTTAAAATTTCAAACAGACATATCTCCGCCATTTTTTCGAAATTCAAAATCCCCTCGTTACATTCTTCTTCACCGGCTAAAGAAATTTGTGTGAAAATTTGGTGAAAATCGGATAAAAACTGTGGCTGTAAAGTGTTCCGGAAAATGCTACGGACGGCCGGCACCACAGACAAAGTTGAGATCGGTAAAGATCAATATTCGATTTGATCCTCCGGGGTCTGGAAGACCCTTCCCCAAAATCCCGACGTCGAGGGTATCGCAATAACTTCTTTAAGGAAGTTAATTCACATACCTGACAAATTTTTCAATCGCAATTTAGACACAACATCAAGGCGGTTTCTTCTGCAAAAACGCGTCTTGAAGTTGAGTCTGAATTTCATGATGTTATGGCACCGAAGGCCTGGTTAAAAATGAAGAAATTATTCTTTTCTTAGGTGTACAAAATGAAACTCAGCCACAGGGTAAATTTGAATTTTGCAGATTTTAGCCGAGTTTCATTTTGTACACCTAATACTATACCAACTGAGCTATGGACACCCTCGGTTGGTTAGAACGTTGCCCCAGGTAGGCAAGGGCGTAGGTTCGAATCCCACTTGGGTCGGATTTTTTTCGTTCAATATACCCTTTTCCTAATTTATTTTTGTCAATGTTCTCATTTCATATTTCAAGGAATAAACAGATTTGTTCACTTGACAACTTAAAAAATTTTCACCTATTTCGTGACCTGCGGTCATAAATATTGGCGTTCTTCAAGGTCGCAGGACATCAAAGGATCGATTTGGACGCGTGGAATGAAGCTATCGGAATAAATCGCCTCCATTATGTAAAGAGGGGACATTTTACTATTCAAACATCAAAAACGATAGAGTTCCCCTTATTAAAAGAACTTGGATGATTCATGTTCTCCGATAATGTCACAGGAAGAAAAACCATTTGGAAACAATCGTACGAGACGTCCTAATTTCTTCTTCCCACGACAACAAACGGGAATTCACGTCACGATTCCCAAAAACGGTCGATTGAACCGTTTCATCAAAAATCAAAACCTGGAAAAAAGCCAAAACTGATTCATAAACACTTAAAACCATTGCTTACATCACCTACAAATCATTTAAACAAATTATCAAAACGATACCAAGAATTTACGTCTTAAAACTCTTTTTTAGTTTTAAAAAATTATCATTCAAAATTCGTTTTTTTTTTATTTTCAATAAAAGACTTTAAAATTCAGAAAGTGTCCCTCGCCTTTATGTCATTTAAATTGCTTCGTTCGTAAGGTCCAAAGAGGTCAAAATGTCCTAATTCCTTCCTCATTCAGAAATAAATTGTAATTAAAAGAAATTGAAAAAACTGCGCACTATAACGTCGCTAATTTTTGATACTCTCTGGTTAAAATAAAATTAACTAAGGGATCCAGAACGTGAGGGTATCACAATAATTTCTCTTTGAGGAAAAAAGGTTTTTTCAGTGTTGGGCGTAATCGTAATCGCAAGTTTCTTAATTACGATTACAATCGTATTCGTATTTTTTTTCTGCAATTACGATTGTAATCGCATTTTTTTAACGATTACAACCGTAATTGTATTTTTTCTGCGATTACAATCGTAATTGTTTTTTTTTCTGCGATTACCATTATAATCGTATATTTTTCTGCGATTACAATCGTAATCGCATTGTTTTCCAGCGATTAAGGGCGAATTCGTATTTTCGTTTCTCGTTTACGGCTCGTATGTGACATCAGGTAATCTCAGTAAAAATGTCATATACGAGCCGTAAACGCTAACAAAAATACGATTACGCCCGTAATCGCTGGAAAAAAATGCGATTATCGCAGAAAAAAATACGATTACGACTGTAATCGCAGAAAAAAATACGATTATAATGGTAATCGCAGAAAAAAATACGATTATAATGGTAATCGCAGAAAAAATACAATTACGATAGTAATCGCAGAAAAAAAAATACAATTACGGTTGTAATCGTAAAAAAATGGGATTACCTACTATCGTAATCGCAGAAAAAAAATACGAATCCGATTGTAATCGTAATTTACGATTACGATTATAATCGTAATTATAATCTAATTAAGAAACTTGCGATTACAATCGTAATCGTAATTGCGATTACGATTACGCCCAACACTGGAAAAAACCCTGATCAACTAACGTCTCATTAACAAGCCAACCTATCATACAAATTATCCATGTCAAATAAAGCCAATTATACAATTCTAATGTCCTCGAAAGCGGTACGTTCTTCCTTAATTGGATTAGCGCTTTCGATGTTTTATGGTTTCTTAATAGCATAAGAAAATGGAAGGCCAGAAATATTTTATAAAGCGAGATTCCGCTTATTTGGGTTAAATAATACCTTCATTTGTGTTTCAGGTTCCGGGGCGCACGATCGAAAAGCATATCAGACCGTAACGTCGTTCCGACACATCCCATAAAAAAATCGAACGAAAACTAAAACTTCCCTGATAATTAGCTAATGATTAGATACTCTGAGAAAAAAAAAAGTTTTTTAGGTTAAACGTCGTTCATTCTAATGGTTTTCAAAATGAACAATCGAATTTCCCATGTGTAGGTTGGTAAATTGGGGCGCTATAATCTATAAAATCATGTCAAAGTAACCACGTAAGCAGGGTAAAAATTGAACATATCTCGAAAAACTTCCTGGAAAAGGACTGAAATATAGAGAATTAAATTTCCAACAGATTTTATTTAGTGCATTTTTCAATCTGTACGGTTTACGATTACAAGCCTTTAAAAATTAACCTTCTTAATGGTTATTCTTCAATAACCTTCTTACACGGAGAAGGTCAACTTTGATGGACTTTGACGCCTAAAATGTTCAAAATTTTGAAAAAATGAACTACTAGGTGTACAAAATGAAACTCGGCTAAAATCTACAAAATTCAAATTTACCCTGTGGCTGAGTTTCATTTTGTACACGAAGCTAGCGGGGGCGTAAAATTGCCTCGGGACTACTGTGGGCAGTAAGAGCTACAAGTTCAATTGAGAAACTCGAAAACTTTATTTTAAATTTTGCTTACGTCACCGAACGGATTTGTTTCACGGGCTTCAGGAGGAACTAGGGCAAACGAACGCTGGAAGCTTGCAAGAGTGAAAGTGAACACTCTGAAAATTCTGTATCCGATAAAAAAATGTTCCTTTACATTATGAAATTAATCCATTAGGCAAAAAATATACGCAACGTAATCTTTAGAATTGGTAGATTTCCAAAGTTAAAAACAAATCTATTAGGTGTACAAAATGAAAAGCTAAAATCTACAAAATTCAAATTCCCCTGTGGCTGAGTTTCATTTTGTACACCTAATAAAAAAATTGTAGGAAATTTAATTCTCTATTTTGTACTTCATTATTTTTTTCTAGGATGCACCATTTTAGGAAAATAATTTTTTTTTAAATAAATTTATCTTGAAAACAGTACGTTCTAGAGAAAAAATGAATAGAAAAAAATTAAAGAGAATTAAATTTCCAACAGCTTTTATTTAGTGCATTTTTTCAATATCTGTAACGGTTTACGATTTACAAGCCTTTAAAAATTACCCTTCTTAATGGTTATACTTCAATAACCTTCTTACACGGAGAAGGTCAACTTTTGATGGACTTTAACGCCTAAAATGTTTAAAATTTTGAAAAAATTAACTACTAGGTGTACGAAATGAAACTTGGCTAAAATCTACAAAATTCAAATTTACTCTGTGGCTGAGTTTCATTTTGTACCCCTAATAAATAAAACTTGTAGGAAATTTAATTCCCTATAAATTTGTACTTAATTATTTTTTCTAGGATGCACCATTTTTGGAAAATAATTTTGTTTAAAATAAATTTGTCTTGAAAACAGTGCATCCTAGAGAAAAAATGAATAGAATAAAAATTAAAGAGAATTAAATTTCCAACAGATTTAATTTAGTGCATTTTTTCAATATCTGTAACGGTTTACGATTTACAAGCCTTTAAAATTAACCTTCTTAATGGTTATACTTCAATAACCTTCTTACACGGAGATGGTCAACTTTTGATGGACTTTAACGCCTAAAATGTTTAAAATTTTGAAAAAATGAACTACTAGGTGTACAAAATGAAACGGCTAAAATCTACAAAATTCAAATTTACCAAGTGGCTGAGTTTCATTTTGTACACGAAGCTAGCGGGGGCGTAAAATTGCCTCGGGACTACTGGGCAGTAAGAGCTACAAGTTCAATTGAGAAAACTCGAAAACTTGTATTTTAAATTTATGCTTACGTCACCGAACGGATTTGTTTCACGGGCTTCAGGAGAACTAGGGCAAACGAACGCTGGAAGCTTGCAAGGAGAGTGAAAGTGGAACACTCTGAAAATTCTGTATCCGATAAAAATGTTCCTTTACATTATGAAATTAATCATTAGGCAAAAATATACGCAACATAATCTTTAGAATTTTCTCTCAAGTTGAAATTCGCAAAAATATTGACGTTGCTCTCAAGAAAACATTTTAGAAGGTAAACAGGAGGGACATTTCGAGAGGAAAAACTTGCCATATTTTACGACCTAGACAGAATCCGGTTTTAGACGAACTTTACCGCCTTTTTTACCCCTCCTTAATTTCATTCTCCTCAGGCTCAGCTTAAAAGACTTGATATGAATTATGTAAGGACCTCTTTTACATCTTTAAAAGGAGTTGCCATCTTAAGAATCTATTTTCATGATACTTAAATATTAGAAGATTGAAAATACCTCAAAATACAGCGTTCATACCTGCAACAGAAAAAGATGAAAGCATTAAAAAAACTTTATAGGCAGGAATGACATAAAACATAATTTTTCCGCTCGTTTGTAACAATTTACATCCGTAATTCGTTCCCATTCTATGCTCCAGGTCAAGCAAAACAGATTTTCTAAAAACAGGTTCAGGGAGTCCTCAAAACGGTACATGTCACTCCATAACGGTATCTGCTACCTTGGACATCTTGGAAATGAAGGAAGGAAAAGTTATAATTTTTTAATTATTGAGGTGACGTAAAGGAAATCATTCCGATAGCTGAGTTCCGGAGGGTCAATTTAATGGTTTTTTACCACGGCGGAGAAAAAATCACTCAACCATAGTAAAAAAAAGTGAATTATGCGAAGCTTAGGAAGGAAAAAATTATTTTTTCTTTTCCAAATATTAGGTGTACAAAATGAAACTCAGCCACAGGGTAAATTTGAATTTTGTAGATTTTAGCCGAGTTTCATTCATCCTAGTAGTTCAATTTTTTCAAAATTTGGAACATTTTAGGCGTTAAAGTCCATCAAAAGTTGACCTTCTCCGTGTAAGAAGGTTATTGAAGTATAACCATTAAGAAGGTTAATTTTTAAAGGCTTGTAAATCGTAAACCGTTACAGATATTGAAAAAATGCACTAAATAAAAACTGTTGGAAATTTAATTCTCTTTAATTTTTATTCTATTCATTTTTTCTCTAGGACGCACTGTTTTCAAGATAAATTTTTTTAAAAAAATTATTTTCCGAAAATGGTGCATCCTAGAAAAAATAATTAAGTACAAATTTATAGAGAATTAAATTTCCTACAATTTTTATTTATTAGGTGTACAAAATGAAACTCAGCCGCAGGGTAAATTTGAATTTTGTAGATTTTAGCCGAGTTTCATTTTGTACACCTAATATTTGCCACGGAGGGGGAAGGGGATGGGCCCACACGGGAGGTCTAGCCATATTTCCTTGGGGCCGTTGGGAGCGAACTGGATCTCCCACGGGCTGAGTCCCTAAAATGCTAAAAGGTTTGAAAAAACTGAGGTTTGAGGTGAGGAATTTTATGTTACTTCCTTTTTCCCATTCGTGACTCGAAACAGGGCCCTTCGGTCTTTTTCCAGCGCCGCTTGATGGCCCTTCCCAACCGCTATTACCCACGAAAGGGTTGAACGGCCTTCGAAATTTCGTACGCCAATTCGCGAACTCTTAAAAAATTTAAATTTTACATCGATCAACCATAAAAAATTCAAAAAATCAATAGCGTGAAAAAAAAATTTATAAAAGCGACAGAGAAAAGCAACATTTTGTCCTCAATTGGGCTGAATAGGGGAAAAAACCTCAATGCAAACGTTTGGTGAATGCGGCTAGAAAATGGAACGGAGGCGAGTTTAAATTCAATTACGGCCTTTTTTAGAATTTTTCTGAAATCCTTTAAAACGAGGTTTTTGAACTAATAAGTTTAACCAATTAAAACTGATAAAATATTTTTTTATCGGTCACCAACGGTATTTCGCATATAGATTTCCCTTATCAAAAGATAAGCTTAAAAATCTGTGACAGATTTCTATAATGGGAAGTTTTTAAAATCATATGTTGTTTTAGATTATGGAAGAATCGGGCGAGAAAAGATTTCAGACGAAATGCAGGCCTTATATAAGGCCAAATACGAGGGCGTTTTGTGACCCGAAGTTAAGAAAAGTTAAGGAAACGTGTAGAGAACCGGAGGAGATACAACCATGTTTGAAAGTGCAGATGCCGTCGCAGAAATATTTGGTCCGGTCGCTCTAAGGAAATTTTCGCCGGCGTACGACATCGACGAGAGGGTCGCAATGGCCGAAGCTATGAAACGTAGAAGAGGGAGGCTGTTGAGAGATTCGATGAAGTCGGCAGAGAGCGGTTCTGTAGAGGAAGAATCTTCAGATTTATGGGACGTTTCCGATTTAGACTACATTTCAATTGAAGATCCGGCCATTTTAAAAACGAAAAGAAAACTTTCAGAAGCTGGATGCAATTACATCACCTCCCCTAAATGCCGTTCTATCCTCAAAGAAGCACTTAAAGAACCTCGATTAGCCCAACAAGTCTACAAAATCCTTCACAAAGAAAAATTTCTTAAAAACGTTTTGGATTCAAATCCATTCATAAGAAATCTGAACTCCACAAAAGAACGATCAAAGCAATTCTCGAAAATAATGGATACCTACAGGAAGCCTCACGAAGTATCGAACTTCGTAAATTAGCGAAAGCGTTAGATGAAGACAAAATAGTAGCAGAGAAGCTATCAAAATGCACAGAAATCTCAAAAATAATAGAGGAATCCAAAGGAAATGATTTACTTAAGAAATATATTTTAGAAATGAGCATGAATAAGAAAAAGGAGTACAAAAAGAAAGCGAAGTTTCAACCGATGAGTCCTTGGGTCGACCATCAACATTGGTACGATTTACTGACACATATTAAAAACATCAATTCCGTAGAACATATCGACCCGTATTTATTCATAGATTGGTCTATGGAAAGGAAAACGTCCGCGATGTACAAATCGCATCGTGAATACGCTAAAAAAGTGGATCGAAACATGCTTCACGATTTCGTGCAGCAGCTAGGCTTGCTCGTCACAGCTGAAGGATCCGAAAACGTCGAAGAGACTTTAAAAAAAGTAGTCTCAGATTACAATGTCGATTTAGGTTTTATCGACGAAGCGATAGCTCAAAGGGAAGAAATGTTGAATGAAATCGAAGAAATGAAAGGATATTTAGCCAAAATCGAAAAATTCGATGGAGACGACATCGATATAAATAAAATCTTTCAAAAGCAAACGCAGACTCCACAACTGTGGGATTTCGAAACCTTTTTACTAATAATCTCCATCCGATGAATGCTTCTGAGCTATTGGAAGAAGCATATAGACAAAAAGCGTTCTTAAAAGAAGAAGAACGTTTTGCAGAAAAGGGAAAGATGGCGGAAAGAAGTTCTGTGTTTAACAAATACGCGAGATTATTCGTCTCAAGAGGTATACCTGAACCAAATTCCGAAACTGATTTACCCAAAGAGGATGAAGTCGAAGAAACCATAGAACCAAGTAGAGAATCAAAAGAACCTTCAGAAGAAAACGAAATATACGAAGAAAATCTGTTAGATCCTGAAGTATCAAGAAATCCTAGCGATACATAAATGTCTTTGGAATACATTTTTTTAGTAGGGAGAAATTTTATACTTCTACCCATTACGAGAGGCACATCCGTAGGCCAAAGAGCCCATTATTTCTACCTTGGCACTTAAAAAAATTTTCGAAAAAAAGAACTTGAAAATTTTTTCAAAAAAAAAAAACCAGAAAATTTTTCGTAAAAAAACTTGGCAAATTAAAAAAAAAAACTCGGAAAATTTTTGGGAAAAAAACAAAACTCGGACAATTTTTCAAAAATAAACTTAAAAATTTTTTCAAAAAAACAAACTTGGAAAATTCTCCTTTATACTTTCCCTCCCTTATACATCCCCTTCCGTTATATTTCGTTCCCTTATACTTCCCCCTCCCATATACTTCCCCTCACTTATACTTCCCCCTCCCATATACTTCCCCTCACTTATACTTCCCCCTCCCATATACTTCCCACTCCGTTATACTTCCCCTCCCGTAACTTCCCCCTACGTTTTACTTCCCCTCCGTTATACTTCCCCTCCCGTAACTTCCCCCTACGTTTTACTTCCCCTCCGTTATACTTCCCCTCCCGTAACTTCCCCCTACGTTTTACTTCCCCTCCGTTATACTTCCCCCTCCTATATAGATACTTCTCTTTAAGGAAGTTTTCGTTGGAAGCTCCAAACCAGTATTTTATGTTTTTTGTCATCTAGAAACCCTACTAGGCACGATTAAAATGCAGTCTCTGACCCTCAATCTTGCCGGGAAGGGTCGTTACCCTTGTGAATCCGATTAACCACTCAAACGAGCCCTTCGCGATGATTCGACCCTCGGAATTTGGAAAGCAGACCTGAGAAAACGTCGGTCATCAGAGCATGCCGTTACAATGATTAATTATGAAGAACAACTTCATTAAAACGAAAGTTTATTATGCTTTCGGTTTTTCAAAATCGATTTATATTACAGTAGGAGAGTAAAATCGTACAGATTCAGAAAAGGGAGGAGGAGCTTGTCTTTCCTGATTGATTCGCCATTTATCCCTCCCCACGAAGTAAATCGATCTTGATTTTTTTTCAGCCAGAGATAGAACGTAAATAAAACCCAATTTCAACATTTTCTTTCACTATGAACGAAGGGTGGTCAAGTTATTCATGGAACTTTCGTTCTCCGGGTTGGAGAACTCTGACTCCCCCAGGACGAACGACGAGGGAGCAAACTTTTCAATTAATTTAAATCATTAAAACATACAAACTATGTAAATTTCTATGTATAATAAAGTATATGGGGGAAGGCCCAAAGTTGACTCACACCTAGTAGTTCCCACTTCCGCTCGAGGAGGTCAAGCACCTCTTCATCTCGTCAAATTACCTCTTTTAAAAGAAATCTTACGGCGTTGACATTACAAATCCCTCGACCCTTTTTGTGGTGCAATTAACCTAATGGATTCATGAACTAGTTTTTGAAAAGGAGAGGGTTTAAAAAGGGATCTACTATGTTGCCATAACAACGCAGCCTCCAACTCCCTCCCACAACAAAACGTGAGCGGGACAAAACTTGTATTTCTACCTCCCCACCATAGGCGCCTTTTAAAAGTGAAACCAAGACTTCATTTTTTATCGTTTCAACATCATTTGAAAACTACACAAAACATTGAAAATTCAAAAGAAACTCAAAAAACCTGCAATATTGTGGTCGTTTAGGCAACTTTAACTCCCCATTTTTTATAGGTCTTCAGTAACGGAACTACCACCTTTCAAGGACAGCATAACCTTAAAGTTGAACTCGTTCAATTTTGCCAAGCGTGAAACTTAACATTACGTAAGACCTTAGCGACATTCGGACGAGTAGTATTTGCTAGCGGATGTAACTGAAGGATGAGGAAATTTCCATCTGCTGTATTTTAATTTAAATTTTAACAACTTAAAGGGCGCAGCTTTCAAGGCTTATAGCGGGAGAAAAGTCCATGCTCAAAATAGCGGATTTGGCACCAACCAATAGACTGTTAAATCTTCTATTAGGTGTACAAAATGAAACTCAGCCACAGGGTAAATTTGAATTTTGTAGATTTTAGCCGAGTTTCATTTTCATCTAGTAGTTCATTTTTTCAAAATTTTGAACATTTTAGGCGTTAAAAGTCCATCAAAAGTTGACCTTCTCCGTGTAAGAAGGTTATTGAAGTATAACCATTAAGAAGGTTAATTTTTAAAGGCTTGTAAATCGTAAACCGTTACAGATATTGAAAAAATGCACAAAATAAAATCTATTGGAAATTTAATTCTCTTTAAATTTTATTCTATTCATTTTTTCTCTAGGACGCACTGTTTTCAAGATAAATTTATTTAAAAAAAAATTATTTTCCGAAAATGGTGCATCCTAGAAAAAAAATTACATAAGTACAAATTTATAGAGAATTAAATTTCCTACAATTTTTATTTATTAGGTGTACAAAATGAAACTCAGCCACAGCGTTTTTGAATTTTGTAGTTTTTAGCCGAGTTTTATTTTGCTAGTAGTTCATTTTTTCAAAATTTTGAACATTTTAGGCGTTAAAGTCCATCAAAAGTTGACCTTCTCCGTGTAAGAAGGTTATTGAAGTATAACCATTAAGAAGGTTAATTTTTAAAGGCTTGTAAATCGTAAACCGTTACAGATATTGAAAAAATGCACTAAATAAAATCTGTTGGAAATTTAATTCTCTTTAATTTTTATTCTATTCATTTTTTCTCTAGGACGCACTGTTTTCAAGAAAAATTTATTTAAAAAAATATTATTTTCCGAAAATGGTGCAACCTAGAAAAAAATAATTACATAAGTACAAATTTATAGAGAATTAAATTTCCTACTTTTATTTATTAGGTGTACAAAATGAAACTCAGCCACAGGGTAAGTTTAAATTTAGTAGATTTTAGCCGAGTTTCATTTTGTAAACCTAATATTTTAACAAATTAAAGGGCGCAGCTTTTCAAGGCTTATAGCGGGTGAGAAGTCCAAGGTCAAAATAGCGGATTTGGCACCAACCAATAGACTGTTAAATCTTCTATCAGAGATAACAATTTTAGCAACTTCCTTAAGGAGGTATGATGGTTTTTAAGTGAGTTGCTTCGCAAATTTTTCGTTGTTAACAACGGTTTTCGGTTTTTCTCTTCTATCTCGGAAACCGTCGCTCAAAACGAAAAAATGTCCTAAGTAAAAGTTGTAGGTACTAAAATTTACTACATAAAATATCTTATTAATTTTTTCGGTCAGAGCAATACTTTAGGAGATATGGAAGTATTTAAGTTGGTTGCTTTGCAAATTTTTCGTTGTTAACAACGGTTTTCGGTTTTTCCCTTCTATCTCGGAAACCGTCGCTCAAAACGAAAAAACGTCCTAAGTAAAAGTCGTAGCTACGGAAATTTCCTACAAAAAAGACCTCATTGGTTTTTTTGTCAGAGCAATACTTAAGGAGATATGAGGGTTCTTAAGTGAGTTGCTATGCAAATTTTTCGTTGTGAGCAACGGTTTTCGGTTTTTCCCTTCTATCTCGGAACAGTCGCTCAAAACGAAAAATGTCCAAACTAAAAGTTGTAGGTACAAAGATTTCCTACAAAAATCTCTTTATTCATTATTTGCGTAAGAGCAATATTTAAGGAGTTATGAGGTTAAAGTAATAATCCTACAGAGCTTGTCTGAAAACTTAAAACCTTTATATCTCCTAAAATATTGCTCTGACGGAAAAAACCAATAAGATATTTTATGTAGTAAATTTTTGTAGCTACAACTTTTACTTCGGACATTTTTTCGTTTTGAGCGACAGTTTTCAAGATAGAAGGGAAAAACCGAAAACCGTTGCTCACAACGAAAAAAGTACAAAGCAACCAACTTAAAACCCTCATATCCCCTTAAGATTAAGGCATTCTAGTTTTATTTGAAGCGCATTTAATGCCTTTTTTATTTTTGTCGTTTGGCAAAGCTAGGCCACTGTCACGAGGTTTTTATATAAAAGGAGATTTATCCTTCTTCGTGAACACATGCTGCACAAAAGAGTTGTGTAATCTATTGAAAAAGGGAAAACTTTTTGTCTCTGTCCAGCCAGGCCTATCGGCGTAATTCCTGTCGATCACATGGAGAGTCGGGGCGGACGTTAACGTAACTTCGATTGATGATTTTATTTTTCCATTTTAAAAAAACCAGAGGGTACGATGTCATTCACGCCCGGGAGATCCTAAGGACAACCACCTTGGTTTAGAATGTTTCTACCTTCCGGATTATTAAGAAATTTGTTCCGGAACGGACGCAAGGATAAGAAAAGAAGATCACACGTTCGAAATCAAAATGTGAAGAATGATTTACTGTTAGATCACCGAGAAAACAACAATCAACCAAAAAACGGGTGAGGGTTCTTAGAAATTTCTTTGAAAAAAGAATAATTTGAAAATAGCCTGACACAAAGAAATCGCTTTATCCTCTATCTTCCTTTCCCTATCTGCTAAGCAGTTAAAAATCCTCCCCGTTAAATATTTCGATTGAAGAATGAAGATATTCGCTTGATGCTAACGGAACTTATCTTCATAAAAAAGAGGGAACCTTTAATTCCTTGTTAATACAATAGTCAATAAATATTAGGTGTACAAAATGAAACTCGGCTAAAATCTACAAAATTCAATTTACCTGAGTTTCATTTTGAATACCTAATAATAAAAATTGTAGGAAATTTAATTCTCTATAAATTTGTACTTAATTATTTTTTTCTAGGATGCACCATTTTCGGAAAATAATTTTTTTTTAAATAAATTTATCTTGAAAACAGTGCGTCCTAGAGAAAAAATGAATGGAATAAAACTTAAAGAGAATTAAATTTCAAACAGATTTTATTTAGTACATTTTTTCAATATCTGTAACGGTTTACGATTTACAAACCTTTAAAAATTAACCTTCTTAATGGTTATAATTCAATAACCTTCTTACACGGAGAAGGTCAACTTTTGATGGACTTTAACGCCTAAAACGTTCAAAATTTTGAAAAAATGAACTAGGTGTACAAAATGAAACTCGGCTAAAATCTACAAAATTCAAATTTACCCTGTGGCTGAGTTTCATTTTGTACACCTAATAAATAAAAATTGTAGGAAATTTAATTCTCTATAAATTTGTACTTAATCATTTTTTTCTAGGATGCACCATTTCCGGAAAATAATTTTTTTTTAAACAAATTTATCTTGAAAACAGTGCGTCCTAGAGAAAAAATGAATAGAATAAAAATTAAAGAGAATTAAATTTGCAACAGATTTTATTTAGTACATTTTTTCAATATCTGTAACGGTTTACGATTTACAAGCCTTTAAAAATTAACCTTCTTAATGGTTATAATTCAATAACCTTCTTACACGGAGGTCAACTTTTGATGGACTTTAACGCCTAAAATGTTCAAAATTTTGAAAAAATGAACTAGGTGTACAAAATGAAACTCGGCTAAAATCTACAAAATTTAAATTTACCCTGTGGCTGAGTTTCATTTTGTACACCTAATATTATGTAATACTCAAAATATATAATGGGCAAAAGTTTCTTTTTTTGTGCCAATTAAGGAAATAAAAAAATTTTACTTGAGCAAAAAAAGGAATTAATAACTTTTTCTCTCGTTAATTTTTCACAAAGAAATTGATTAATACAATGCAGTAACAAGATTGAGGTGCCCTTGACATTTAAAGCTTAAGATTGTTCTTTTTCTTTTCGCTCATTCGATTCTTTTCAAACGAATCTCAAGTGGCGAAAAAAAAGGCGGATTTTTCGTAACCTATGAAGTAAGAAATTACAATGAAGTTCTCATAACGGAAAGAAAAGGTCACTTATAGGCGAATCGATAAAATTCCATAAAAGAAAAAAAAACGTGAGAATTATTAATAAGTATTTTTAAATATTTAAATATCTCGTTTGAACTTGAAATTCTAAAAATTGAAAAAGTTAACTGTTCTGAAGATGGCCGTAGGGGACATAAGTAAGTTTGATCACTACAATCGAAATATATATATTTTTTTTTTTACAAAAATGATGGCAGAAAAAAGGAAGTCTTCGCCTACCAGGCCACATAAAACGAGCGTAAGCAGCCCAAATTTCTCCAATATAAAGTGCATATTGTGGAGGTAAAAAATTGGATCAACGGACGTTTAAGAAAACTTGACAGACATATGAGGCGATCCGGGTACGAAGGGCGAACTCAACAAAACGTAGTTTCGAGATATTCGCATTTTAAAGTTTTATGTTACGGGCGAACTCAACAAAGTCATGCCCTGGAATGGGAAAAGGAGTGGGGTTGTGGACTAGGATGTGGAGTTCGCCCTTCGTACCCGCTCGGATATCGCAGTAAGAGCTTTGCCGCAAATCGGTTTTTACGTATTTAAAGGGGAAAAAAGGGCAAACTCAACATAAAAATTATATGGGTGTATTCACCAAGAGGTCTAGAATCTGAAAATGAAAAAAAAAATTTGTCCGATGTTGAGTTCGCCCTTCGTACCCGGAGAGCCTCATATTATCTCCACCATTTTCAAGGAAAAGAAGATTCTTTAAAAATTTGATTGAAATCGGATGAAAATTGGGGCCGTGAAGTGTGACGGACGGCTGGCACCATTAACAACATCGGTAAAAACTAAAAATCACTCATGGGGTCTGGAATACCCTTTCCCAAAGACTGTTACATGGAGAGCTATTATTAGGTGTACAAAATGAAACTCAGCCACAGGGTAAATTTGAATTTTGTAGATTTTAGCCGAGTTTCATTTTGAACACCTAGTAGTTCATTTTTTCAAAATTTTAAACGTTTTAGGCGTTAAAGTCCATCAAAAGTTGATCTACTCCGTGTAAGAAGGTTATTGAAGTATAACCATTAAGAAGGTTAATTTGTAAAGGCTTGTAAATCGTAAACCGTTACAGATATTGAAAAAATGCACTAAATAAATCTGTTGGAAATTTAATTCTCTTTAATTTTTATTCTATTCATTTTTCTCTAAGACGCACTGTTTTCAAGATAAATTTATTTTTTAAAAAATTATTTTCAGAAAATGGTGCATCCTAGAAAAAAATAATTAAGTACAAATTTATAGAGAATTAAATTTCCTACAATTTTTATTAATTAGGTGTACAAAATGAAACTCAGCCACAGGGTAAATTTGAATTTTGTAGATTTTAGCCGAGTTTCATTTGTATACCTAATACAATAACTTCTCTTTGAGGAAGTAAATTTTTTGGCAAAAAAAAATCAAGACCACCTTTTTTAATCCTAATCTAAACAACAAATCGCATGTCGACTTTCTTTCACAATAACAGTTCAATATGGTAGCAAAAAGGTCAGGGGGAAAAATTATAAAAATATCTGAACTTGAGATTTTAGTTTCTACCAAATAAAAGACCAAACTTAAAAACTGAAGAATCTGTTGTACACATTCACGAAATTCGGGGACATGTTCAAACATGAAAATAGGCTTGTTCAAACAAGAAAATAAGATGACAACTTAAACACTAAAATTTTCAATTTTAATTAGCAATGTGAATAACTTTTATATGCATAATTAAATAACCATTCCATTTTTTTATTTTAAATGTTTCATGCATTATCTTGATTGATACTAATCTACTTACTAGCTATAGAGCTAGGTAATTTTTTTTAAATATAAAACAAAATATTTAAGAATAGATCTACTAATAAATAAACTTTAGTTTTTCCAAGTGATTTGCATGCTCAAAAAATTATGACTTCTTTTATTTGAAATATGGATAATTTAAATTACCTTATGATTTCGCCTATCCGAGTGTCTAGACGATACCTGTGAGGGTGCGCGGATGAAGCAAAAAAATCTCAGCAGGTGTTACAAGAAATAACGAAGAAATAAAATAAAAGATTGAATATTACAGATGCACTGACACAACACGGCACTGAAGATGACACTTGGACGACCGGTTTCGCAAAACGCTTTTCAGAGCGGGAGGGGAAGTCGGGAATTACGAAAAAAGTTGGGAACGTTTCAAAAGCGTAAAAGTGCGTCGACACTTGGGGGGTCACTGTGAATGCTCCTTTCTCTAGTACTGGAGTGCGTCGAGTATTCTAAGTCCATTGCCCAGGTCGACCTGCTCTGAAGAGGGGAGAGGAGTGAAAAACCAGTTTGCCACTTCGCTTCCTCGAATCGTTGAATTTCCCTCCTTCTCCATTCTTCCCGCTTCCCCATAATTTTATTAATATAGAAAGCTTAATTTTGAATTATTTTTATATTTGGGGGAAAAAATTACTTCCTCTTCATCATTCCTCTTTTAGCTTCTTCGGCTTCTCTTCGTTTTTTATACAATACATACGCTATTGAAAAAAAAATGAACTGCAACCCTTTTATTCAACGTTGAAAAAAATAGTGACCTAAAATTTATAAATAAGTTTTAAAGTACACGAAATTTACACGACAGAAACTTCCTCAAAGTAAGGCACTATGTTATTAATTTTTCGCCTCTAAGTACCATCGAAAAATTTTTCGCAGCCGCAGCCAAAGCTAATTTGTTCCAAAAAATTTGATAAAAGTTCCCCTCCCTTATAATTCCCCTCCCTTATACTTCCCCCCTTATACTTCCCCTCCCTTATACTTCCCCTCACTAATAAATCATAAATCATTTGGTGAAGTTTGGACCAATAGACCAAAGTAGGGCAGTATATTCTATAAAAAAAAAAGTTCCCCTCCCTTATACTTCCCCTCCCTTATACTTCCCCTCCCTTATACTTCCCCCCTTATACTTCCCCTCCCTTATACTTCCCCCCTTATACTTCCCCTCCCTTATACCTCCCCTCACTAATAAATCATAAATCATTTTTGGTGAAGTTTGGACCAATAGACCAAAGTAGGGCAGTATATTCTATAAAAAAAAAAGTTCCCCTCCCTTATACTTCCCTCCCTTATACTTCCCCTCCCTTATACTTCCCCCCTTATACTTCCCCTCCCTTATACCTCCCCTCACTAATAAATCATAAATCATTTGGTGAAGTTTGGACCAATAGACCAAAGTAGGGCAGTATATTCTATAAAAAAAAAAAAAGTTCCCCTCCCTTATACTTCCCCTCCCTTATACTTCCCCCCTTATACTTCCCCTTATACTTCCCCCCTTATACTTCCCCTCCCTTATACCTCCCCTCACTAATAAATCATAAATCATTTGGTGAAGTTTGGACCAATAGACCAAAGTAGGCCAGTATATTAATTTTTTTAAATTGGGATGAAAATTTAGAATGTGAAGTCTCCCTAGAAAAACAAGGCGACCATCACCAACCTCATGATTGGTGAAGATCATTATCAAGGTCAAGACCCTTTTTCAAATGGAGGGAGTCACAAATTGAGGAAGTTAAAAATAATTGTACTAACTTTGATAGCGTTCCTTGATTATAAATGATACATGATCCTCCGCCTTCTGTCCAAAGCGAGCAATTCGAATCAAAAATAAATCCATAAATCATAGGCGCCGGTACGCTTCCGACGATTCGCATCATCAACCATTGAATTCCAAGAGAAAAAGATTTCAAATCCGGATGTACACTCCTACCATATTTTATTTATTGTACATATAAAATAATAATTACCGTAAAGTCGCAGTTATGGCAGGTATTGCAGAGCTAAATGTGACAATGTTGTACAAAGCCATCAAAAAGATAGCGATGATGATTAAGTAGATATTACATGCAGTGTCGCACGTTTGAGCCTCTTTCGCACCACCCTCTACACAAGAGCAATTATAGTAGTGCTATAAAATAATAAATTGAGTGATTAATTAAATAAAATAACTCACACTTATTTGATTTACTTCAGACTCTTTTACGCATCCAGCTACACATGGTGAATAAAAGGAATTACCGTCGTCATCGCAGACTGGTTTGTAGAACGTCCCACAGTGACAATTTAGGTTACACTTTTCTGATAAGCCCCACTTTCTAATTCAATCAATTATAGTAACAATAAATTATGAGAGACTAACCCGAAGAACATGAGTGTTGACGACTTTATCATCGGTGATCATATTCTTCGGTATTTGCTGGTCGCAGTAAAGAAAAAGCCCAAACTGAAGACAAGTCGCCATCCCTGTCAGAACCATACATAGCTTTATTACTGCAGTCGTCGACAAATCCCATTGTTTTATTATGAAGCTGCCAAGAATAAATCCAACAAGACAAGCAGGAATAATCGCAGAACCTAAAAAAGAAATTCAGGAATTTTTTATTTCTAAACCTTACCCATGACTAATGCAAACTTTTTTGTTGTTAGACCAAACTGTATGAAGAAAATTTTTACTATGAATGAAGTCATTGCTGCTAATAACATGGCATCGCAGCATCCAGCGAAAGTAAGGAAGACAAATGGATAATTAGTCAAGACACGGATGATTGATGGAAGAAGATTTTTCACCGTCGGATCTTCAACTCTTTTTTCGTCTATCATCATACTGGCTTTTCTTTTATGAGCTACAAAAGCTTTTAGTATCCAAACCATTTTTGAAGTTAACCAGCAAGTTTTTTTGGAAGTCCAAGCACAGGGATGGCGACAAGAAAGGAAACAAAGCCACAAATGAGAATCGGAAGCCACCAAGCGCCAACCCATTGTATACTTTGTGGTGTAACATCTTTGCTGAAAGAAAAATTTTAATAATCCTTAAATGTAGTTGATTATTTACTTTTCTTCATGCTCTCTGTAGAAATCAGTATGAAGTGTCGATGCCATTCCTCCAGCAGCAAATCCAAGTGATGGTCCTATCACAACCATCATGTAGTATATTCCTAAAAATTAATCTCCATTTTAATATAGTTTAAATCGTGTTATTTTAATATAAAAGAAGAAAGGGAAATTTTTGAATTTTTGTGGTAAATTTCTTGTTTAAAAGCGACATCTGTGTTGTGTTTATATCATCAGATGTTTTCTATTGATAGGTAGTTGATACAAACTGGTTTGTACATAAAAAAATTAATTTCTTTTTGTTCAGAAACCTTTGTTAAAGTATGAAAATTTTCATATTATCTTTTTCTCTTTGAACTTATTTTTAATTGATTTTATACTTTATAACATGGAAAGGGAAGGAAAGTGAAAAAAAAAGAAAAAAAAACGGGTTGTCAAAAATGGCAGAGAGCTTGAATCATCACAAGATCGCGATGAAAAATCGTTTGAAAAGTATGTATCCTAAAGTTGCTGATCCTTACATTACTTTGCCAAATGCCTGGAGTCCGAAGGATAAGTTCAGCTACATCGGTTTGTCCAATGGAGGACTTCGTGTTCAGTTCTTTAAAGGTCATGGTGACTCCACCAAAGAAGGAGCTACGTGAAGACCAACAATCCTATCCATTCGTCAACTGGGGTTTATTATTTTGAGATTAAAATCTTGAGTAAAGGACGCGAAGGGAATATTGCAGTCGGCTTGGCGACATCAAGCGTTTGTCTAAATAATATGCCTGGGAATGATAAGCATTCTTTTGCTTACCACAGTGCAGAAGGTACTATCCACACTTCAAGAAATAACAAGCCCTACGGCCCTTCGTTTACCACCGGTGATGTCGTTGGATGTGGTTTGAATTTCGTCCATAGTACTTGTTTCTTCACTAAAAATGGTCATTATCTTGGTGTGGCATTCAAAGAGCTTCCTCTTCCTGCCAAATCTTTGTATCCAGTGATCGGTCTTCATGCTGTCGGAGCAGTCGTTGAAGCCAATTTTGGTAACGCGGCATTCTTATTTGATATTGATGATGTGCTCAAAGAAATGAAATCCGATGCCAAAAAACTAGTATGTGATATATCCTTTCCTGTCAATGATTCGAGTATCAAGAAATGATACATAAACTTGTCAGCTCGTATTTACTTCATAATGGATTTTGTTCGACCGCTCAGCAGTTTGCGAAAGACACCGGGCAAAAATTTACTGACAACGTTGGTGCTATACAAATCCGTCGCACGATTTTGAAGCTTATCTCAAGAGGGAGAGTAAAGGAAGCTATAGAAATGACTGAACAATACTACCCAGGTCTTTTAAAAAGTAAACCTGACCTTTTGTTTCGCCTCAAATGTCGCCAGTTTATCGAAATGATCAACTCGACACGTTTTATCGAATTCATGGAGACAGACAACGGTGACTACAACGGACAAGGTTCACCTTTCGAACATATCGTCGAGTTCGGCAAAGAACTCTATGCGATGAGTCAGGACCTTTTTAGAGAGTATGGTTTGAATAAAAAGAATAAGAAAATGCTTCGCAATGCGTTTAGCCTCCTGGCGTATTCGAACCCTCACGAAAGCCCCATCGGTTGGCAGCTCGACCCGTCCCAACGTGAACTCATCTCTATCGAGCTTAACTGTGCCATTTTGGAAAACAGTAACGCTTCTTTAAAACCTCCACTCGAACTCGCTCTCGCTCATGTCCATCATCTCCTATCTCTTATGTCCAAAACAGGCATCGGCGTCGCCTCATTTATCGACATCAAAGACTACTTATAACACTGCATTTGACAAGTCACTTTTTTCGAATTACCTAAGTCATAATGGGAAAAAAATTTGTATTTTTAATTCAAAATCTCTATTTTCTTTTTTGTAATAAAGTATTGATTACAAAAATCTGTCATTAACACTGATCTCTTTAAAAAATCCTCACCTAAAAATATTGAAGCTTTTGATCTTTCGACATAATCGTCAATGTAGGAAACAGCTAAAGTGAACAAAGGCGTCGCTCCAAGGCCATGTATGAAATTTCCAAGCGTCAGAATGCATAGCATCCAAAAGTATGTTCTAGTCTAAAAATTTTGTTAAAATTTTTCATTTTATCACTTTTACCCTTTCATTTTCTGGATACTCATTGGAACATAAATCAGATTTTCCAGGATTGTAAGGAGAAGTGAGGAATGCGGGTAAGGAAAAGATGATTGATCCGGTACCGACAATCATTGTTCCGAATCCAACCCAATGTGCTCGGTTTGCTGTTTTAGCTCCTCCAAAATGGGTGACTGGTATCAAAAATATGCAACTTGCAATATCAAACGCAGCATTGCTGATACCGCTTTCAAAAGACGTCAAACCAAATCTTTTTTCGATGTGGGTGATTCCAGCTCTGGCAGCACCATTAACAGAGAATCCTAAAAAATTAAAAATTAAATAAAATAAATTTTTACCTTCGATTAGAGGCTGTAAACAGAGAAAACAGAGCGCTCCCACAGGCCTTGCTACACATTGAAGACAATCAGGGCTGAAGCCGCCCCAACCATAGCGTCCGTCAAAAAAATTTTTACTCGACGACTTCGGTGTGGCTAAAATTTTAAATATTCAGTTGGTTTAAAATAAAAGATGGGCCAATAAATTTAAAAACCTATTTCGCTTACGTGTACCAACAGTTTCATCATCATCATCGCTCCTTCGGCTAAACCAGCTCACCCGCTTACCAGCATCTCTATTCGAACCCATATTTTTTAATCACAAAAAGAATGCTAAAGGTACTCAAAATTTGAAATTAAACATGTGGTTTCTCTTCTTTAAAATATAGAATAAACAGGTTTTTTACAGAAACTACTCTTATAAATTGAATTCTTCACTTTTTTTAAAAATGTTATAGCTTTTTTTAAAATTTTATCATAATAATCAATTCCTTATATTTTGATTTAGAAATAATATTTTGAAAAAATGAATTTTGCTTATTCGTCAAAAATTTTTATAATTATGCAATTCGACCCAATTTAGGAAAAACATTTTTACTTACGGTTTGTTGCAATTGTCACTTTTCTGCCAGTCTTATTTTGTGGTGTTGGATTTTTCATTTATAATCTTTTTAATTTTGTGAATTCAATCAATCTCAACTAATAAAACAGAAGGTATTTTTATGTTTATATTTTTGTTTATTTCTGGTGAGGTGGAAAAAAAAGCAAAATTTTGTCAGCTATGAGTGAATTGAGAAGTTGGGCTGTATTCCGTTTGGCTGGGCAAAGACTTCAATTTTTTTACCTTGATATTAGGTGTACAAAATGAAACTAGGCTAAAATCCACAAAATTCAAATTTACCCTGTGGCTGAGTTTCATTTTGTACACCTAATAAATAAAAATTGTAGGAAATTTAATTCTCTATAAACTTGTACTTAATTATTTTTTCTAGGATGCACCATTTTCTAAAATAATTTTTTTTAAAAATAAATTTATCTTGAAAACAGTGCGTCCTAGAGAAAAAATGAATAGAATAAAAATTAAAGAGAATTAAATTTACAACTGATTTTATTTAGTGCATTTTTTCAATATCTGTAACGGTTTACGATTTACAAGCCTTTAAAATTAACCTTCTTAATGGTTATACTTCAATAACCTTCTTACACGGAGAAGGTCAACTTTTGATGGACTTTAACGCCTAAAATGTTCAAAATTTTGAAAAAGTGAACTACTAGGTGTACAAAATGAAACTCGGCTAAAATCTACAAAATTCAAATTTACCCTGTGGCTGAGTTTCATTTTGTACACCTAATAAATAAAAATTGTAGGAAATTTAATTCTCTATAAATTTGTACTTAATTATTTCTTTCTAGGATGCACCATTTTCGGAAAATAATTTTTTTAAAATAAATTTATCTTGAAAACAGTGCGTCCTAGAGAAAAAATGAATAGTATAAAAATTAAAGAGAATTAAATTTCCAACAGATTTTATTTAGTGCATTTTTTCAATATCTGTAACGGTTTACGATTTACAAGCCTTTAAAAATTAACCTTCTTAATGGTTATACTTCAATAACCTTCTTACACGGAGAAGGTCAACTTTTGATGGACTTTAACGCCTAAAATGTTTAAAATTTTGAAAAAATGAACTACTAGGTGTACAAAATGTAACTCGGCTAAAATCTACAAAATTCAAATTTACCCTGTGGCCGAGTTTCATTTTGTACACCTAATACATACCTAAAAATGTTTAAATAAAGAAAACATTTAAATTGATGTCTTTTCTCTTTATTTTCCAGCCTGACCAGCCCCCTTTTTAGGAAAACTTTTTAAACAATTCAGAATTTTTCAATTAAATTTTTCTCAAAATCAGATAAAATGTTTTTCAAATTTATTTTTTTTTTTCATTTATTGATGTTTTTGTACTGAGAAAGTAAAATTTCCGAACGATGCAATCCTGAGTTATTAATAAAATAACTGATTGCAGATAGTGAATTTTATGAGAGAAAGTATGCCAGTGTAACAAAATAATAGTTGTGATCCATTTAAAATGAGCAGAAAGGATTTTAAAATCAAAGCCCTTCATCAAGTCAACAAAAATATCGATTTTTTGAGGTTTTTATTTTGTCAAAATGAAGAATTTTTAAACGTAGTTTTGACAGAGAGTTCCGCGTCTTCAAAAAATAAAAACATTTTCGGTGATTCAACGTTCTTTTTCCTATTTGGAAAAAAAAAACCATGACGAATTGTTTTCATTTCTCATGTGAAAAATATTAAAATCATTAGTAAAATAGATGAAATTAGAAAGAAAAAAATTGCGGGTGGCGGGGAGGCTTCAACAATAAAATCGCTTTCAAAATAAACCGTTTCCTGTATCTAGAACTAATATTATTTATATCGTACCTTCCACACAAAAATTGTTTTGGAAAAGCCGAAAGTGGGGATAAGTATAAAAGTGTTGAGCACTTTTCTCTCATTTCATTGTAAATGAAAAGTTGAAGTAAGTAATAAGGAGAAAACCTAATATGTACATAATTGCCTAAGATTTAAAAATTTTAAAATAAATTGGATAAATTTTAATTAATTGGACATATACAATCTGCAGTCAGCAATAAAAAAAGCTTTTTATTACATTAATTAAAATAAATTGTATTGAATTATCTTCCTGATGTATGATTTTTTAAAATTTTGTGTTTTATTTTTAATTGAAAATGTTTTTGATTTTTAGATGCCTCCAGTTGAAAGTCATTTAGAGACGGGAGAAAACGAATTTTTACCACCCCAGGAGAACAATTTCGTGGAAAAACCATGGAAGCCAACAAAACGCATTTCGAATATTCAAAAAAACGAAGCCGACAAGTCCAAACAGGAAAAGCTTGAAGAAAAACTAAAGAATTTGAAGCCAAAAATTTATTGGGGAAATTCAATCGCTTTAGCGTTACTACACTTCATGGCCGTCCGCAATTTGGCTGTTTATATTTCAGTTATTAAACCGTTCACATTTATTTATTGTAAGGATTTTTTAAATTTAAAATTTATTAACAAAAAATTTTAGACACTTTTATCGGGATTCTGTCTGGAATTGGTGTGACGGCAGGTGCTCATCGTTATTTTACTCACAGGTCTTATAAAGCTAAACCACAACTGAAAGCTCTTTTACTTTTCTTATATTCTATGGCTGGACAGGTAATTTTATTTTTAAATCCATTTTATATTAAAATAACAAATTTTTAGAATCCGATTTTCGACTGGGTAAGAGATCATAGGGTTCATCATAAATATTCAGAGACGGACGCAGATCCGCATAATGCGAATCGTGGGTTCTTCTTCGCCCACTGCGGTTGGCTGATGCAGAGCAAGCATCCGGAAGTGATAAGAAGGGGAAACGAAGTCGACATGTCCGACATAATCGACGACCCCATGTGCCAATTCCATCGAAAGTAAGTGTTTAAATTGAAAAACACTGAAAATGAGGTAGATTTTGATTTGATGACAAATTATCGTTTTAGGTACTTCATATGGTTGCAGTTGGTGATTTGCTTTATCCTTCCTACTATTTTCCCGCCGCTTCTTTGGGGAGAAGATTGGCTCATTTCGTTTTGGGCGAATTCTACCGTCAGATACTGCATCGTTCTAAACGGCACTTGGCTCGTCAACAGCGCCGCTCATATGTTCGGCAACAGACCATATCATTCGTAAGTATCTACTCCCTAAAAATTGCCTTAATTGATCTTTCGTAGGGGGATCGGCCCAGTTCAAAATTGGTTTGTTTCAATTTTTTCGGCGGGCGAAGGTTGGCACAACTACCACCACGTATTTCCCTGGGACTACAAAGCGGATGAGTACGGACCACATTCTCTCAACCCGACGACTTACTTCATCGAGTTTTTCGAAAGAATTGGATGGGCGTACGATCTCAAATATCCATCCAAAAATCAAGTGAAGATAACTGCGGAGAAATTCGGAGATGACACCCATCCGATCTATCGACGAGAAGCCCAAAATCCTCAGGCTACTAGTCAAGAATTTGATTGATATCGGTAATCTAAAATCCTTAAGAAAATTACTATAATGGCCTCCCTCTTAGTTTTAAAAAATTAATACCAAAGCGTTTTGAACTGGAATTAAACTTTTGTATGTACTTACACTATCAATTTTTGTAAATTAAATTTTTATACATAAACGCTTTTTTTTCGGTGCAAAGTAGATGGAAGAAAAATCAAAGATTTCTTCCACATTTGACCCGAACATTTCCTGAGTTAAAACCCGCCAAGCTTTTATGTTATGTGGGTTAGCAGCTGTCAACTATTTATGGAGCTTTTTCGATTCCATGACGAACAAAAGTACTAGTCTGGAGCTGGCCCCGACGGGAACTTCCTTAAAGAGAAGTATCTATATAGGAGGGGGAAGTATATGGGAGGAGAAGTATAACGGAGTGGGAAGTATGTGGGAGGGGAAGTATAACGGAGGGGGAAGTATAACGGAGTAGGAAGTATAATATGGGAGGGGAAGTATAACGGAGGGGGAAGTATAACGAACGGGGAAGTATAACGGAGGGGAAAGTATAAGGAAGGGGAAAGTATAACAGAGGGGGAAGTATAATGGAGGGGGAAGTATAAGGGAACGAAAGTATAAAGGAAGGGGATGTAGTAGAGAGGGAAAGTATAAAGGAGAATTTTCCAAGTTAGTTTTTTTTTTTTTTTTTTTTCGAAAAATTTTTTAAGTTCTTTTTTTTGAAAAATGTTCTAAGTTTTTTTGTCCAAAAAAAAAATTTTTTTTTTTTTTCAAAAAATTTTCAAAGTTTTTTTCGAAAAATTTTCCGGGTTTTCCTTTTTTTTCCAATTTTTTTTTTCGAAAAACTTTTTTAAGTTCGTTTTTTCGAAAAATTTTCTAAGTTTTTTTTTGTAAAAAAAACAATTTTTTTCGAAAAATTTTCCGGGTTTTTTTTCTTTTTCTTTTTTCTTTTTTATTTATTTTTTTTCTAAAAATTTTTAAGTTCTTTTTTTCGAAAAATTTTTTAAGTGTCGAGGTAGAAATAATGGGCTCTTTGGCCTAGGGATGTGCCTCTCGTAAAGGGTAGAAGTACGAAATTTCTCCCTACTAATAAAAATAGTAATTAAAAAGTGGCAATTTTTTTGCACCAAAAATTCTTAAAAATATAAGGAGTAATTGGTGAAAATTTGGTGAAAATCGGATTAACGGTTCGGCCGCAGCGAATTTTTTAAAATTTCAAACAGACATACCTCCGCCATTTTTTCAAAATTCAAAAATCCCCTCGTTACATTCTTCTTCACCGGCTAAAGAAATTTGTGTGAAAATTTGGTGAAAATCGGATGAAAACTGTGGCCGTAAAGTGTTCCGGAAAAAAATGCTACGGACGGCCGGACGGCCGGCCGGCCGGCACCACAGACAAAGTTGAGATCGGTAAAGATCAATATTCGATTTGACCCTCCGGGGTCTGGAAGACCCTTCCCCAAAAACCCGACGTCGAGGGTATCGCAATAACTTCTTTAAGGAAGTTAATTATTCCTGATAAAACTTGAAATTCTTGAAATAGAACGTAGGAAGGGAAAAATTTCGAATTACTGAACGTTTTACTCTTTCTTTTCGAAGTTCGAATAACTGAAAAATTCGAATTATCGAGTTTCGAATTAACAAGAGTCGACTGTATTACACATGCGCAATCACGGTGCCAAAAAAATGTATCCTATGCGCAATCACGGTACAAAAAATATTATTCATCATACTCAATCACGGTAAAGAAAAAAAAAAGGTTAAGCAGGTAAAAAAAGCGCAATCCTGGTGCAGCCATAGTGGGTAGCTACCTAGTTATAATCGATTAACAATGATATTTTTATTACGTTGAACCTGGCATTTGAAAGTCAATTTTTTTGAAATACTTTTTTTAAGGGGATATGAGGGTTTTAAGTTGGTTTGTTTTCGTTGTGAGCAACGGTTTTCGGTTTTTCCCTTCTATCTTGGAAACCGTCGCTCAAAACGAAAAAATGTCCTAAGTAAAAGTTGTAGCTACAAAAATTTACTACATAAAATATCTTATTGGTTTTTTCCGTCAGAGCAATATTTTAGGAGATATGAAGGTTTTAAGTTTTCAGAAAGGCTCTGTAGGATTATTACTTTTAACCTCATAACTCCTTAAATATTGCTCCTACGCAAATAATGAATAAAAAAATTTTTGTAGGAAATCTTTGTACCTACAACTTTTACTTAGGACATTTTTCGTTTTGAGCGACGGTTTCCGAGATAGAAGGGAAAAACCGAAAACCGTTGTTAACAACGAAAAATTTGCAAAGACTTAAATACTTCCATATCTCCTAAAGTAACCAAATTTCAGTACCTACAACATTTATAGGACATTTTTTCGTTTGAGCGACGGTTTCCGAGATAGAAGGGAAAAACCGAAAACCGTTGTTAACAACGAAAAATTTGCAAAGCAACTCACTTAAAAGCCATCATACCTCCTTAAATCTGACCCAACAATTTTTTTATTATGTATTCCTCAATTTTTGGAGCGATTCATACCCGAAACATATGTATTAGGTTTATTTTTTTAATTTATAAATAATGAAACTAATTTTAAGGGTAATATGGTGCAAACTTTTTACATCTGAATCCGTTCATCTGTGACCTACTTGACCCTATGGCCTAAAGCATGATATATTATCTGGGTTGAGTACTTTTTGCGGTAAAAAAAAAAAAAAAAAAAATCTTGATAGTAGGGAGGACTTTGGGCTGTTCACGTTTGTACAGTGTGGGTTGACTCAAGACTTTGATTTTTAACTTCGGGAGTCTTGCAACTGGGCCAATCCTTTCTACCTGATAAAAAATGTCGCCGATGGACGTATCTAACTGGGCCATTGTATCAAAATCATAAGTATCTAACTGGGCCAATGAACACTAAAATGATTGTATCCAACTGGGCCAATACTTGATTATCAACAAATGCGAGGAGAATTGGTCGTTTTTACTACTGCAACAAACTAACCATGTTTTAGATGGTACTTTCCAGTTTGCGCCTTCGTACTTTAAACAGTTCCTCAAGACACACGGATTTATCGGAAATAATTACATTCCACTCGTATTTTGTTTAATTAACAGTAAACGAGAAGAGGCTTATATGTTAAAAAAGGCAATTTTGGTCAAAAATGCCTTAAAAAGTCAATTTTTGGTCAAAAATGCCATAAATCTGTTGTTTTAAGACAAAAACTGTGAAAAATGCTTTTAATGAAAGGCAATTTTGGTCAAAAATGCCTTAAAAAAGGTAATTTTGGTAAAATGCCTAAAAATAGGTAATTTTGGTCAAAAATACCTTTAAAGTCAATTTTTTTGTCAAAAATGCCTAAATCTGTTATTTTTCAGACAAAAACTGTGAAAAATGCTTTAAAATGAAATGCCATTTTGGTCGAAAATGCCTTAAAAATGCAATTTTGGTAAAAAATGCCTTAAAAAGGCAATTTTTGGTCAAAAATGCCATAAATCTGTTGTTTTTCAGATAAAAACTGTGAAAAATGCTTCAGAAGTTCGGGTTGACTGTCGAATATAAAAATGATACAACTGTAGGATCAATAAAATATGAAGTAATTTTAATTTGATTTTTTTTATTCTCTACAAAATCGACGGTATTAATTTTGGCCGACTTGGGCACCAGTTTTTGGCCAAATTAGTAACTATGGCTTCGAGTGGTTGGCATAAAAATGATACAACTGTAGGATCAATAAAATATGAAGTAAATTTTTAATTTTGATTTTTTTTATTGTTATCTACTACAAAATCGACGGTATTAATTTTGGCCGACTTGGGCACCAGTTTTTGGCCAAATTAGTAACTATGGTTCGAGTGGTTGGCCGAGTTGGGCACGATAGTTGTCAAGTCGCTGGCCCAGTTAGATATTTTGGGTCGTTGATGAAAATATTTGGCCCGGTTGGTTACCAGCCTTAACTTCAGAAAAGAAGTTATTTTTTTGCTCTCGATGTCTCGTTTCTGGGGAAGGGATTCAAATTAATTATGGATCTTTACCGTCCTAACAGGAAAAATGTGGTCACAGCTAACAATACTGAAATTTTTATTTTATTATCTCATTTTTTTTTTTGTTAGGCCATAGGGGCCAAACTTTTTTCTCTTTTGTATTCCTAATGTACTCAGTTTAATATTTAAAACAAACATAATTAATATTGTTTTAAAAATTAGAACAATACACGAATAGAAGATATCACTATAGTTTCGGCAATTTTTAAGACAGACAATTAAAAATTAATAAGTCGATTTCTTAGTTTTATGTAAATATAATCCCTTCCTAACGAAAATTGAATTGAATAGTACAGTGTCGAAAATTAAAAAGCCTTAAGTGGGGAAAATTTTTTTATAAAAGTTTTGCGAATTTTTCATTCAAGACATTGTAAATTAAAAGTAGAGTAAGTACCTAATTAGGATAAAGCATGAAAATTGTCTAGGAATCATAATTTTTAGATAAGAAGTCAGAAATATGAATTTTTAGGATTTTTTTTTAGATGCCTCCAGTCGAAAATCACTCAGAGACGGGAGAAAACGGTGTTTTACCTCTCCCGGAGAATTTCGTGGAAAAACCATGGAAGCCAACAAAACGCATTTCGAAAATTAATAAAAACGAAGCAGAGAAACAGAAAAAATTCGAAGAAATCTACAAAAATTGGAAGCCCAAATTTTATTGGGGAAATGCGATCGCTATATTGTTATTACACGTCTTGGCCGTCCGCAATTTTGTCGCCTACGTTTTTGTTGTTAAACCGCTCACATTTATTTATTGTGAGAATTTTATTTTATTTTAAAATTTAAATTTAACATAAAATTTTAGATATTTTTATTTCGAATATATCAGGAATGGGTGTGACGGCGGGTGCTCATCGTTATTTTACTCACAGGTCTTATAAAGCTAAACCACAACTGAAAGCTCTTTTACTTTCTTATATTCTATGGCTGGACAGGTAATTTTATTTTTAAATCCATTTTATATTAAAATTACGATTTTTTAGAATCCGATTTTTGAATGGGTGAGAGATCATAGGGTTCATCATAAATATTCGGAGACTGATGCAGATCCGCATAATGCGAATCGTGGGTTCTTCTTCGCCCACTGCGGTTGGCTGATGCAGAACAAGCATCCGGAAGTGATAAGAAGGGGAAACGAAGTCGACATGTCCGACATAATCGACGACCCCATGTGCCAATTCCATCGAAAGTATGTGTTTTTTTTAAATTGAAAAACACAATGAGGCAGATTTTGATTTGATGACAAATTATCGTTTTAGGTACTTCATATGGTTGCAGTTGGTGATTTGCTTTATCCTTCCTACTATTTTCCCGCCGCTTCTTTGGGGAGAAGATTGGCTCATTTCGTTTTTGGTGAATTCCACCGTCAGATACTGCGTCGTTCTAAACGGCACTTGGCTCGTCAACAGCGCCGCTCATATGTTCGGCAAAAGACCATATCATTCGTAAGTCTCTATTCCCCAAAAATTGCCTTAAATTGATCTTTCGTAGGGGGATCGGCCCAGTTCAAAATTGGTTTGTTTCAATTTTTTCGGCGGGCGAAGGTTGGCACAACTACCACCACGTATTTCCCTGGGACTACAAAGCGGATGAGTACGGACCACATTCTCTCAACTGACCACTTACTTCATCGAGTTTTTCGAAAGAATCGGATGGGCCTACGACCTAACATATCCTTCCAAAGATCAAGTGAAGGCAACAGCGGAGAAATTCGGAGATGACACCCATCCCATCTATCGACGAGAGGGCCATTAAAATTTACGGGATCGTCCGCAATTCGATTTCTCATTTGAAGTTGTAATATTTGAATACTTCAACTAATTTATATAATTTTCTGACTTATTTACATCATCCAATATAATGAATTACCAACTCATTTGAATATTAAAGTTTACCCTACCGTTAAAATCATCCGATTATCCAGGTTTCACCTAATACTCTTTATATTAGGTGTACAAAATGAAATTCGGCTAAAATCTACAATTCAAATTTACCCTGTGGCTGAATTTCATTTTGTACACCTAATAAATAAAAGTTGTAGGAAATTTAATTCTCTATAAATTTGTACTTAATTATTTTTTTCTAGGATGCACCATTTTGGAAAATAATTTTTTTTAAATAAATTTATCTAAAAAACAGTGCGTCCTAGAGAAAAATGAATAGAATAAAAATTAAAGAGAATTAAATTTCCAACTGATTTTATTTAGTGCATTTTTTCAATATCTGTAACGGTTTAGGATTTACAAGCCTTTAAAAATTAACCTTCTTAATGGTTATACTTCAATAACCTTCTTATTCGGAGAAGGTCAACTTTTGATGGACTTTAACGCCTAAAATGTTCAAAATTTTGAAAAAGCCTACTAAGTGTACAAAATGAAACTCGGCTAAAATCTACAAAATTCAAATTTACCCTGTGGCCGAGTTTCATTTTTTACACCTAATATTAAATAGAATAGCTTTATTTAAAAAAATTCAGTAGGGAAAAATTTGAGCTGTTCACCCCCGTTCCATGTTGCCTGGCAAACAAGCGCATTTTTTGAGGCATTCCACCCAAAAAAATATTTTGGATCCGTAATTTTTTACAAATCATGCTCAAAATCAAAATTTTTTTCGGGATCATCGATTTAGTTTTTAATTCATGATTCATAGACCCACTTGACCCTATGGCATGTTCGTATTATCGTGAGTACTTTTTACGGTAAAAAAGCAAACAACACTTGATAAAACAATTTGTTTGCAATCCAAATATTTGTATTGTGTATTAGCGAAAATCACGTTCCAAACTATAAATTATTTAGTGAAATTTCAGTTCGAAAATTTTTTTAAAATACACAATAGAATTTTTACAACAATAGAAAATCTTAGAAAAAAAATTAATGGAAGATTTCCGTTTTGAAAATCGCCATTTTGTTATAAATTTATCTGCAACCAGCCAAAAAAAGTTAAACAAAACAGCCTTGACCGTTAGGTCATTTAAGCAATGGCAATTTTTTTTCTTCTACTTTTATTTATTATTTTTTATAATTCTTTCCTAAAAATAACGAACAAAATCAACAAATAATGAGAGTCCGATAAAATTTTTGACTCTTAAAAATAAGAACCTAGAATTTCTCTCGAAGCTTTTGAATCTCGCCCTGGGACAACCTGTATTGTTTGAAGGGGAAAAAAATTCTATTTAAAAAGTCAATCAAGAAAAAAATCTCGTAATTAAAAAAAATGCATTTTTATCGAGCAAACGTTTTAATAATAGACGATGACAGCTTTTACGGTAGTTCTTTTTACGATGAGATGTGGCCAAAAAATTGTGCAAAATTTACCTTTGTTCCTACGTCAAGGGAAAGCTAAATAAAAAAATCTTAATATATCGTCAAAATCAATAATATAATCATGAAGAGATTAAAAAAAAATTAATTAAGCAATCTCTGTTTACATAACGAAGCAAAATTTACATTTTTTTAATAAAATCAAACATCTTGCAAATCTATACTAAGCTCTCTTATATTAGGTGTACAAAATGAAACTCAGCCACAGCGTTTTTGAATTTTGTAGATTTTAGCCGAGTTTCATTTTGTACACCTAGTAGTTCATTTTTTCAAAATTTTGAACATTTTAGGCGTTAAACTCCATCAAAAGTTGACCTTCTTCGTGTAAGAAGGTTATTGAAGTATAACCTTTAAGAAGGTTAATTTTTAAAGGCTTGTAAATCGTAAACCGTTACAGATATTGAAAAAATGCACTAAATAAAATCTGTTGGAAATTTAATTTTCATTAATTTTTATTCTATTCCTTTTTTCTCTAGGACGCACTGTTTTCAAGATAAATTTATTTCAAAAAAAATTATTTTCCGAAAATGGTGCATCCTAGAAAAAAATAATTAAGTATAAATTTATAGAGAATTAAATTTCCTACAATTTTTATTTATTAGGTGTACAAAATGAAACTCAGCCGCAGGGTAAATTTGATTTTGTAGATTTTAGCCGAGTTTCATTTTGTACACCTAATAGTTCTGGGGAGAGGAAAAAATTATTGAAAATTTTTGTTTTTGCGTAACATTGAACGTATTGCATAATTTTCTACATTTTTTTTATTGTATTGTTTTTCTTACAAAAAAAAATCCCACGCACAATATGCTGTCACAAGAACCATATCGTCGCGTTAGTTCTAACACCGGCTATCTCATTTTTTATCAATTTGAGTATGGCATTGTTTCTGATGGTAAATTTTGTAAAGAATCGAATTCCGTTGGTAGTTCAACCCTATTACCAACAGAAAACGCGTAGTTCACGATTTAGCCAACAGGTGATGAGAAAAACGTATTTTTGCTCTCCTGTAAACCTAGGAAAAATGAGATAGCCGGTGTTAGAACTAACGCGACGATTGTCAAAAAGGAAATAAAAAAAATTGAGCAAATCACGCTATCGAATGATGTTTTTTTTTGTTTGGCGATAAGGCCAAACTGTAGCATGTAGGCAACATGGCGCATGCGCAAATAAAAATTTTTACTAAAAAAAAGGCCAAACTGTGACGATGTTAGGGAGTATATCCTCTGATGCAGTCAATATATTGGATAGATATACATTATCCTTGAAAGTTTAAATTTAGCCGAAATTACGTAGTTCAAATGGCATATCTAATAGCTTCTTTTAAAACTCAGTTTTTATTTTTCCCACTGTTTATTATCTTCATTTTTTTAAATTTGGCAATCACTATTCTTTTTCCATGGGAAAAATAAAAGCAATTGAAAATATTGGTACAAAGAAAATTAGGCGATCAGATTTATGCTGACAGTAATAAATTTTCAGGGACCCAGTTCAGAAGTATTTATTTCGAGGTTATAGTAGAAATTCGGACACAATAAAAATCCGGTTATGGTAAAAAAAATAGGTTACTTTTTCGGATTTACCAATAGCAGAAGTCGACTGTAGAAGGCACTATCGACTGTAGAGGGAAGTAGAATCATGAGGACGACGTGAATCTGTTGACCGGCCCGAAGTCCGAAATTTCCGGCCGTTCACAGTGGATATGTTGCTCATAAATAATTCCGATTTCAAATTCAATTTTCTTTATCGGTATTGTATTGATTGAATTAACCAAAAATGGAATTCGAACATTTTAAACAGCTACCGAAATGGGCTTGTTCTTTTTTGGGACAATGAACTAACTTTTCCTCTTTCGTCAAATTGGGCCTTTTTTCCTCATTTTTTATTAAGTATAAATGTTTTATTTCAATTTAAAATAAAATCTAAGTTTTGGACTCTGGCCAATGGACACGTAGGGAAGTGAATCAGATCTCCACGCCACGGAAGGTACACGTGAAAACGCAACGCGTGAATCGAGTTAAACCTTACCCCAACAAATAGAATTTTAACACTTCAGTTTAAATAAACTTTGAATGCCTTTTATTTCCTGGCATTTTGGGTCATTGAAATGTTGGAGGTATTTGATAATTTATAAAAATGAATAATTTACTATTCATTTTTTTTATAACAATAAAGCCAGGAAAAGCTCCTCATGTTTTCACATATAAAAAACAGATCTGCCAATTAGATTGAAACTTCCAGAAAAAAAAGTTACGCAACGCGAACAAGGAAAAATGCGACCCTAATTTTCCAAAAATTTTTTTAAATATTTCGCTTTTGTAAAATCTTCCTCAAAAGAAAAATTCTCAGGATGTAAGAAGGATTTTTCAGGATCGGTTTCGGCCGCTTTCTCAATAAGTTCCCTACCCTCCCGCATTTTCGGATAGTTCACCTGATAAATCCAAGCCGAAACCGGTCGTGAAATATTCCTTCAGTATATACTTTTTATTATTAGGTGTACAAAATAAACTCGGCTAAAATCTACAAAATTCAAATTTACCCTGTGGCTGAGTTTCATTTTGTGCTCCTAATAAATAAAAATTGTAGGAAATTTAATTTTCTATAAATTTGTATTAATTATTTTTTCTAGGATGCACCATTTTCGGAAATAATTTTTTTTAAATAAATTTATCTTGTCCTAGAGAAAAAATGAATAGAATAAAAATTAAAGAGAATTGAATTTCCAACAGATTTTATTTAGTGCATTTTTTCAATATCTGTAACGGTTTACGATTTACAAGCCTTTAAAAATTAACCTTCTTAATGGTTATACTTCAATAACCTTCTTACACGGAGAAGGTCAACTTTTGATGGACTTTAACCCTAAAATGTTCAAAATTTTGAAAAAATGAACTACTAGGTGTACAAAATTGTATCATTATTTTTGTTGAAAATTCTTCTGAATGAGAAGACGAATTTTTAATGGGGGACTATTAAATTTTCAAATCCATATTCAATTAAGAAAACAGCGAAAACGTGAGCCGAAGCACATCCCCGTGCGAAAGAAAGCAAACAAACTTCTCTATTTTTAGAAAAGCCATTTTGATTAACAGAACTGTAATGAAGAACCTTGAAAATGTGAATCTCTTACATTTTGGATTCCTAAATTTCTGAGTAAAAATTCCTTTTTTTTTTCAAGGGCTTTTCTAAAACAAAAACACAACATTTATATTTAAATATAGACAAAAGTGTTGAGTATTGAAGGATAGGGATTACAAAACCTAAGTTTCAAACCAAAAGTTATCCCAATGATAAGATACGCATAAAATTCGTTCTTTTTTTGAAAAATTTCACTTTTTCTTTACCCACGGGGTTCCTTTCATATATCTCCCGTTTTTTAAACTTATAAGACCTTAATATTTTTCAACCTTAAGATGATAGAGGACGTCCTGTTTTAACATGTATATAGGTTCGTTTTTTTTTTTTTTAAGAAAAAAAAATTTTTTTTTTGGTAAATTGGGGCACGAAAACGACTTGATTTTTTTGTTTTAAATCCTTGTACAATATTTAAAAAAAGAAATAAAAGCGGTCACGAACTCTCAGAGAAATAAATTAAATCATTTTTATGCTAGTAATTAACTAATTATAATATATTCGGCATCTCGTCGAGATTTTTTCTAAAATTTTTAGGCTTTGGATTTTTGTTCCCATTTTTTTTTTTAGTTTAAAAAGTTACAAAAACGGATGGCCGGCAACACAGGCAAACTGATGAACGGTACAACGAATCAGTTTTTCATTCGGGGTCTGGAAGACCCTTTTTTATGGAGGGTGTCACAATAAGTTCTCTTCAAGTTAAGAAAATCAATACCCGCGCACTCTTTCGAATTTTAATTATTCATTAATCATTATTATTAGGTGTACAACATGAAACTCAGCCACAGGGTAAATTTGAATTTTAGATTTTAGCCGAGTTTCATTTTGTACACCTAGTAGTTCATTTTTTCAAAATTTTGAACATTTAAGTGTTAAAGTCCATCAAAAGTTGACCTCCGTGTAAGAAGGTTATTGAAGTATAACCATTAAGAAGGTTAATTTTTAAAGGCTTGTAAATCGTAAACCGTTACAGATATTGAAAAAATGCACTAAATAAAATCTGTTGGAAATTCAATTTTCTTTAATTTTATTCTATTCATTTTTCTCTAGGACGCACTGTTTTCAAGATAAATTTATTAAAAAAAAAATTATTTTCCGAAAATGGTGCACCCTAGAAAAAAATAATTAAGTACAAATTTATAGAAAATTAAATTTCCTACAATTTTTATTTATTAGGTGTACAAAATGAAACTCAGCCACAGGGTAAATTTGAATTGTGTAGATTTTAGCCGAGTTTCATTTTGTACACCTAATATTTAAATTACTTTTTTCAAAGTATTGTAGTTTTAATTGTTTTTTCCCACCACTTACTCTTTATTTATTAACTCCTTAAGTTTTATGAGTTTATGACAATCATTTGAGCATTTTCACACTTAGCCAACGTCAGAAAAATAATTCTGTCACGTAATAATGGTAGTTAGGAGTCGGAGTATATTTTCGGGAGGAAAGCTTTCCTTCTGGTTTTTTTCAATTTAGAGAAACTCTTACTTTAACGGATTTTAAGTTAAAGATTTGATTTCTGGGAGTTAGTCGCGTGTGAAAACATTGATGCTGACAACATTTATGAAGATTTGCATAAGTCATGTGGGGGGAGGACATCGGAAAAAAAAATCGTACGATTTCCGATGGGACACTCACGTGTCTCGAAACGGTATGTCCGAAGTTCAAAAAATGATGCAATATTATCGTAGGCGAGAGGGGAAGCGCAAAAAAAAAAAAAAAAGGTCTACGAATGCCGCTGAGGCTCAACAACGTGCAAAGCGGTCCGCTAGCAAGTCTCGTGATCCGGTGAGAGCCAATCACGCTTTCGGGAACACGCCGGGAGGGGAAAAGTTCAACGATGCCTCCGTTTATATTGCCGTTCGTATTCAGGGATTTCTATCAGTCTCTACCCGGCTTCCTATCGTTCACAATCCAATAATCCTTTAGGAAATTATTGGAGTATTAAGAACTTGAATTGACTTCAATTCGGAAACTCGACCAAGGTAGGTTTTTTTTATTACACTTACCTACCTCACTTTAAAAAATTTTAATCATTTTTTTTCTAAAATTTGTTTTTTATTCCCTTTAAACCACCGTTAATGTAGTGCCCTTCAATGCAGTGTCTTAAGGAAAAGGTTTTCCTGACCTGGAGGAAAATTTATTTATTTAAAATTAATCCTTTTTTCTTTAAATTTTTCCATTAATTTATCACTTATTATATACCTCATTCAGGACTCCCAAAAAAATTTATCCTCTAAACCCATCTTGGCTTTTCTATATCAAAATTTGGCCTTAACCCAATGGTCGTAAAATTCAAAGTTAAAATAAGTTTGGGAAGAATATAATCTTTGAAAATAATACCAGAAGACCTAAAATTTGCCAATATTTTTGCCCACGCCCGAACCACGTGAAATTGCAGTCGGAAGTATGATTCCTAAATTATGATAATAATTCATTTTGTAAATCATTTCTTTATTTTTCATTTGAGTACAATACCAAAATGTTTATTCATAATCGATAATTTTAAAATTTCAATTTTAATAAATTAGGTCCTCAATTATTTAAAATTCCTGCCGCTTCCTATAAGATGATATAAGTGTGAAAGTGGTCCTGCAACTGGTGGAGTTCCTGTTTTAGGATATAATTTGCTATTTTTACTATAATTTTGCTTCTACGATTATTTTCTGGTTTAAAAAATAAACAAATAAACCTTGCGGTTTAAACAGATTCACCACTAGACCACATCATTGTTTAATTAATTATTCTGTAGGATGAGTAAAAACGATTATGTACGTGGGAGATTCGTCATTTTTGATTTAAAATTTAGTTATTAAAGTTATACAATTTTTGAATTCCTGGATTCAAGGAGAGCATAAAAATTTACATTATTTTAATTTTTATTAGAAATAATTATGATTTATGACAGAAAAAAAGATTTTTTTAAAGAGTGCCAGCGTTAGAAAGGTACTCTTCGTAATAGTCCTGAAATTGGGTCTCACTGAGAAATCGCATTTCTCTGACCGATTTCCTCCTAGGCCGTGAACTTGATTATTTTATCGATTTTAATCTTGTTTAACGCATGTTTTATTTTTTCCTTTATTTACGTCAACGGTTGGTCAAATTGACCTTCTAGACCTTTAGGATCGTAATTTTACCCCACTTTATAAGTCAATAATAAATAATGGACATAGATAATGCATGACTTGTCACTACGTTTGTCTCAACTTTTATGTTAATGCTATAATTAACAAGCCTGACTGTTTAAAAGGATGCACAATACGGTTTTTAGGGGGAAGAAGGCAAACTATTAGGTGTACAAAATGAAACTCAGCAGGGTAAAGAATTTTGTAGATTTTAGCCGAGTTTCAGTACACCTAGTAGTTCATTTTTTCAAAATTTTAAACATTTTAGGCGTTAAAGTCCATCAAAAGTTGACCTCCGTGTAAGAAGGTTATTGAAGTATAACCATTAAGAAGGTTAATTTTTAAAGGCTTGTAAATCGTAAACCGTTACAGATATTGAAAAAATGCACTAAATAAAATCAGTAGGAAATTCAATTTTCTTTAATTTTATTCTATTCATTTTTTCTCTAGGACGCACTGTTTTCAAGATAAATTTATTTTTAAAAAAATTATTTTCCGAAAAAGGTGCATCCTAGAAAAAAATAATTAAGTGCAAATTTTAGAGAATTAAATTTCCTACAATTTTTATTTATTAGGTGTACAAAATGAAACTCACAGGGTAAATTTGATTTTGTAGATTTTAGCCGAGTTTCATTTTGTACACCTAATACAATGTTTAAAAATTTAAAATCAATAAAACCTTCATGTGTTACATTGAAACGTCAGAAAATCGATTTTCTTTTTTTTTTAATTTAAATTTGGATCTACCCTAATTTTTTTATGCAAAAAAAAGAAAAAAAATCTCGACTCCCTCGACCTTAAAACCTGTTGATCCTTTTAGTTTTTTCGTTGTTTTTTTTATTTTATAAAAAAAATTCGATTTTTTTTGTTCTTTAGGTCGAGGGTGACGCCTTTATTTATTCCTTTTAAGCCCTAATTTTTTTTCTCTTTTTTTTCAAAACCTGAGACCTTCAAAATTTGCTGTTTTATTATTTAAAGTAGTTTAATTTTTCGGGATTCTTCGGTTGACCCAGATTTATAGAAATTCATCAGCCCAGTTACGTCGTTCTTATGTAAATAATTTGTGTTTCTTTTACAGTAAAAAAATGGCCCCCAACATAACTTCAAGTCCTCCCGAGGCAGCCGAATGCCCGAAACAGTTTGAAGAAATGGATGAGAAGATCCAGAATACAAACGTGAGATAGTCTGGAGAAATGTTTATTTGTTCGCATATCTCCATATCGCTGCGCTCTACGGACTTTATTTACTTCTCTTTCAAGCTCAATGGAAAACTGTCATTTTCGGTAAGGATATTGTAAATTAAATGTAATCAAATTTTGAACTTTTTTTTCAGCCTATATTACTTATCAATTGTCTGCCCTTGGTATAACTGCTGGAGCTCATAGGTTGTTTTCGCACAAATCATACAAGGCTAAACTACCTTTGAAGATATTCTGACGTTCTGTAACACTTTGGCTTTTCAAGTAAATATTTTGATTTATTTTATGATTGTTTATTTAATTTATTTTTAGAATGACGCTATTGAATGGGCCAGAGATCATAGAGTTCATCACAAGTTTTCTGAAACAGACGCCGACCCGCATAATGCGACCAGAGGTTTTTTCTTCGCTCACGTCGGCTGGCTTTTGTGCAAAAAACATCCGGAGTTGAAAAGAAAAGGAAAAATGGTGGACATTTCGGATCTTTTGAACGACCCCGTACTTGCTTTCCAGAGGAAACACTATCTTACGTTAATGCCTATTGTTTGCTTCGTGATACCCACCATTATTCCTATGTACTTCTGGAATGAGACCTTCCTCTGCTCCTGGTTTTGTGCTACGATGTTCAGATACGCGTTTACCCTGAATATGACCTGGTTGGTCAACTCCGCCGCCCATATGTGGGGACAGAAACCTTATGATGAGTAAGTAATCTTAATCTAATTCAAACATTTTCATTGTTCATTTTATAGATCGATCAATCCGGCTGAGAACCTCATTGTTGCATTGGGAGCTGCAGGTGAAGGATGGCACAACTACCACCACGTCTTCCCCTGGGACTACAAAGCGGCCGAACTCGGAAACTACAGAGCCAACTTGACCACCTTTTTCATTGACACTATGGCGAAAATCGGACAAGCTTACGACTTAAAAACGGTCCCCAAGGAAGTCATCAATAAAAGATCTCAGAGGACTGGAGACGGAAGCCGACCTCTCTGGGGATGGGGAGACAAAGACATGACTCCTGAAGAAAGAGCAGACTTCGAAACAACAGAAAAACGAGACTAATTATTTCACTTTTGTTCTCTTCATTCTCAAAAAATTTATTTCAACTTCAAAAAGACAATAATTTTGATTTATTTCTTAATTTACAATTAGTGTGATTCTAGTCTTATGTATTCTGTTGTTTGAATTTTTTTTCTTTTTTGTCTTTGTCTTACAAAAAACCAATTTTTTTTATACAGAATTTTTGTACAAAATAATTTAATTTAGATATTTATTTTACTAGGTATATTGTATTTGTTGTGATATTAAAACTTATAAAAAAAATACTTTGTTGATTCTATTATAAATAACCTGAATGTCCATCATCTAAATATATTAGGTGTTCAAAATGAAACTCGGCTAAAATCTACAAAATTTAAATTTACCCTGTGGCTGAGTTTCATTTTGTACACCTAATAAATAAAAATTGTAGGAAATTTAATTCTCTATAAATTTGTACTTAATTATTTTTTTTCTAGGATGCACCATTTTCGGAAAATAATTTTTTTAATAAATTTATCTTGAAAACAGTGCGACCTAGAGAAAAAATGAATAGAATAAAAATTAAAGAGAATTTAATTTCCAACAGATTTTATTTAGTGCATTTTTCAATATCTGTAACGGTTTATGATTTACGAGCCTTTAAAAATTAACCTTCTTAATGGTTATACTTCAATAACCTTCTTACACGGAGAAGGTCAACTTTTGATGGACTTTAACGCCTAAAATGTTTAAAATTTTGTAAAAATGAACTACTAGGTGTACAAAATGAAACTCGGCTAAAATCTACAAAATTCAAATTTACCCTGTGGCTGAGTTTCATTTTGTACACCTAATAAATAAAAATTGTAGGAAATTTAATTCTCCATAAATTTGTACTTAATTATTTTTTCTAGGATGCACCATTTTCGGAAAATAATTTTTTTTAAATAAATTTATCTTGAAAACAGTGCGTTCTAGAGAAAAAATGAATAGAATAAAAATTAAAGAGAATTAAATTTCCAACTGATTTTATTTAGTGCATTTTTTCAATATCTGTAACGGTTTACGATTTACGAGCCTTTAAAAATTAACCTTCTTAATGGTTATACTTCAATAACCTTCTTACACGGAGAAGGTCAACTTTTGATGGACTTTAACGCCTAAAATGTTTAAAATTTTGAAAAAATGAACTACTAGGTGTACAAAATGAAACTCGGCTAAAATCTACAAAATTCAAATTTACCCTGTGGCCGAGTTTCATTTTGTACACCTAATAGTTGGGAGTTCACAAAATTATTCTTGCTTGATTGGTCATTGAAGCAAATATCCAAAATTAAAAATAAGAAGAAAAAACTTCAAAAATCTTTCTGAACAGAAGACTGAAAAAGGATTGCACTACAAGATAGACATTGTCAACCTGGACACATCTTACCTTAAAATAGAATATCTTCATTTCTGTAACTAAAGAATAATCTAAATATTGTGGCTACAGGCAAAGGAGAGCAGACAATGGATGGAAAGGAATCAGAAAAACATTACTTCCATCAGAAGCTAAATCTGGGCAAAAACTTAATCGGGGATGTCCGTCCAAGGCAAATCAAGCGCTTTTGCTGCGTAGGTGTAATAATAAAAGTACCTACCTATCTACCGAGTATACATCTACAATCATCATTAAAAATTATAAAATTTTTTAATTGTCATTTAAATTTATAACAATTTTTAATCGTCATTAAAAATTGTAATGTAGAATTTTCTGCGATTATTGTTGATAAATTTTTTTGTAGGTATTTGAACTTCCTCCGTGAGGAACGTCCGCCTACAACAAAATGACTCTAATTATCATTAAAAATTATAACAAATTTTAATCGTTAAAATTTTTAATTGTCATTTAAATGTATAACAATTTTTAATTATCTCGTGATGCAGAACGTGAAGAAGCATGAATTGGTAATAGATGGAATCTTCGGACAAAAATAAGCGGAATAAAAAAAAACGAGTCTCCTAGGTCAATTTTAACGGATTTTAGCGCAAAAAACGCTAAAATTTGCCATTTTTTAAAGTTGTCGAAAATGGTTTCAAAAATAGTCAAATCCATTTGAAATTTTGCGTAGATTACGAATCTGAAATAAAAAATAGGGGTTCTCATTTGAAATAACGAAGTTAGGTTGTGTCTGGGACACCCTGTATATCCAGGCGGATTTTAAACTACACCATCAAATTCTTTGATTTAAATTAAGGGGGGTTTACATTTAACTTTTTTTCATAAAACCACTTTTTAACGCTCTCCCAGACGTTTCCGGACACCCTGTATTGCCGTTTAATGTGTTTTTTTCATCTTGCCACATTCTTTCTACCTTTTTTTTTTCCCATTTCGCCGTGATTTCATAAAAACGATCATTCCATTTTGCCGTCTTTCTTAACCAAGGCTAGCGATTCGTTTTGAATTTTCCGCCATTTTTTGTCTCTGCGAATGGTGAGTGAACACAGAAGGTTACTTATTTGTACGGTTTACATTCACATTTATCTGCTATTCTTTCACAACTTGTTCATTTATATTTAATTGATTTTCCTTATATATTGAATTTTGAATGGACTTTTCTCATAATTTGTATCAAATTTTGATCGTAGGTGTGCAGCTGTGTTAATAAAAGGTAAAATAATTATTATTTTTAACGTGGTTTATGAAGGTTTGGCTCATCTGTTGCAGTAAAGTTACCATGGATGATCGTATGCCCAAAGTCGACCTTAAAGACAGAGCAGCAATCAACCCAAATATCGCCGATTATATGAAATTGTTTGAAAAACAAAATCGAGAAAGAGTCGCAAATTACAAAGGATTCGAAGGTAGCATCCATTTAGCAAATAAGGGGGAAAAAACTTTTTTTAAATATGTTATTCTGACCTTTTCTTTACAGTTTTGTGCTGAAGGTTCCTTTTTTTTCAGAAACAACATAATTACCGGACTAGCACTTGGTGCTGGCGTTTTCAGCATCTACGCTTATTCGATATTCTCCGTTAAGCAGGAGTCGTTCCTTGACGATTTCGAGCTACCTGCGACCAAAGCTGTAGAATAACCGACGATGTCAGCCGCCAAACTCTCTCTTCCACCTTTACCAACGATCCGGGATCTTATTAGGTATGGTATGAAATAAATTATTTCGTTTTATAAAATTTTTACAGGCTTTACAAGATCAGAGCACTCAAGGAGTTATCTCAAAATTTTATCATGGATGAAAGAGTTGTGGATAGAATCGTAAAATGTGCTGGAAAAATAAAAGGAGGAACTGTCATCGAAGTAAGAACTTTTCAAGCTGACAAAGGGGATCAAGGAATGACTGTTAACTGCTGCAGTGACAGCAGTTCTTCCTTATTCCCCTTGTGGCAGTGTTGGGCGTAATCGCAAGTTTCTTAATTACGATTACGATTACAATCGTATTCGTATTTTTTTCTGCGATTACAATTGTAATCGCATTTTTTTTCTGCGATTACAATCGTAATTGTATTTTTTTTCTGCGATTACAATCGTAATTGTATTTTTTTTCTGCGATTACCATTATAATCGTATTTTTTTCTGCGATTACAATCGTAATCGAATTTTTTTTTCAGCAATTATGGGCGTAATCGTATTTTCGTTAGCGTTTACGGCTCGTATATGACATCAGGTAATCTCAGTAAAAATGTCATATACGAGCCGTAAACGCTAACGAAAATACGATTACGCCCGTAATCGCTGAAAAAAAATGCGATTATCGCAGAAAAAATACGATTACGACTGTAATCGCAGAAAAAAGTACGATTATAATGGTAATTGCAGAAAAAAATACGATTATAATGGTAATCGCAGAAAAAAAATTACAATTACATTGTAATCGCAGAAAAAAATACGATTTCGGTTGTAATCGTAATGAAGAAACTTGCGATTACAATCGTAATCGTGATTACGATTACGCCGAACACTGCCTCGTGGGGTCCTGGATTCGATTCCCACCTGGAGCATTCTCTTTCAGCCAATTCAAACTTTCATTTTTTTAGGTTGGCCCTGGTCCTGGAAACATAACTCGATCAATAATGAAAAGGTCGCCACAAAAAATAATTTTAGTTGAAAAAGATCCACGATTTTTGCCAATCCTTGAAGTATGATGTCATAAATTAAAGATTTTTTTTAACAGTTTATTTTAGATGCTTAAAGAATGTTCACCTTGTTCTATGGACATAATAACTGCTAATGTTTTATCATTAAATTATAAAGCTTTGTTTCCCAAGGAGGAAGAGAAAGAATGGCATGATGTACCTCCAAATTTGCATTTGATTGGAAATTTACCTTTTAACATAGCAACACCGCTGATCATACGATGGTTTAAAGAAATTTCGGAAAGGTATTTTAAGTTAAATGCTTTTCTTTATTGTTTATGTTGTTTAGAAAAAGTGCTTGGTCTCATGGAAGAGTTCAGTTAACATTGACGTTTCAAAAAGAAGTCGCAGAACGAATGGTCGCTCCTATTTTAACAAAAGAGAGATGCAGGTTGTCTATAATGGCTCAAAACTGGTGCCATGTTGAACACAAATTTACCATTCCTGGTAAATATATTTTTTTAAATTTTTTTTTCTACTGTTATAATTTATAGGAAAAGCATTTGTACCAAAACCAGATGTTGATGTTGGAGTTGTCCATTTTACTCCCCTCAAAATACCAAGGGTGACGAACCTTTTGAATTCGTTGAAAAAGTCGCTCGATGCCTTTTCAGCTTCAGGCAAAAATACTGCGACAAAAGCCTTGGGTAAAGAACCATTTGTTTTAACATTTTATCCAGCAATTTTTCCAGGACACTTTTTCCTTCATCCGTCAGAGAAAAGTTAACGGAGACTCTCCTTGCGAAAGCGGATGTTCCTCGTGAGACTAGAGCTTATCAGATAACTCATGAAGAATTTTCTCGTATTTGCCAGGCTTACAAAGAGATCCTCTCTAATAACGTTTTGTTAGCAAAGTACAACTATAGAGAACATGCAGACATCTCGATTGAAAATTTAGAAGCCATCGATGACTACGATTTTCCTCAATTAGTCAACTATTAGTTTTTAAAGTAAAATATTATTGAATTATTCTCTCTTGTATTTAAACCTGGGGTCCCCAAGGCTCCGCCAATGAAAAATTGCTGGAAACGGAGAAATTAAATGCTTTTTCGTTAAGTTATAAATGGGGTTTCTCCAACTTCTTATTGGAAAGGTCATACAAAAAATAAGTAACACTAAAGATTTATTAACAAGGAACTATGATAAAGATTAGCCCAACTGCTGGAGTTCGGGCTGTCGGATGCGCATTTCACGGTTGGAGTTGGTGACATGTTCTTTCAAAAGTTCCATGACTTTGTTGTCGAATTCTTCGGGCACTGGTTTCACCCCAGTCGCCCAATAGTAGATGTCCCAGTCATTCGGGAGATTGATAAGTCGATCGTACTGCTCGACCATCTCAAGATCAAAACCTTTTAAGAATCGATTGGCAAAAGTGCTGAGTATCAGATCATTTTCAAGCATCCCGCGTTTTCTAGATTGATACTGCAAACGCGCTTTGCGCACTTTAAGATTCTGCTCTGGCTGTCGGTCATAATCTGGGATTGGAGGTTCATGTCTTTCGTCTGATAAAAAACGAGAGCCTCTTACGCTTAACAGAAACCTGCACAAAGCTTCCAATCCCTAAACACATTCAGGATTAAAAATTATCAAATAAGATAACGTACCAAATTTTGTTTTTATTACACTTGATAGTTCAGCTGACTTATAACCTAATGTTCCCTTCTTGAAATTACATCATATATTGTAATGTCTCACTGACTGTCATGACGTCATTTTCAGGCTCTCCACATCCCAAAATAATAAGAAAAAAGTTTATTTTTATTTAAATTATTTAGTATCTACTCTTTTTTCATATATTTCATAAATATATTAGTTGAGGTTGTTTTCGTTACTCTTTCGGTTAGAATAATATATTTACTCGTTTTCCGGGTCAATATCCTCATATCCTAAAATATGCCGTAAAATTTTTTTTTCTCACCTGCGAATGACGGCACTGAAGACAAAGAGCCTGATAGAATAATTTGTTAAATAAGGAGGTCAATGAATGCAAAAAAATGAATGAACTATATTTAAAAATAATTTTTTTTATTTCTTTCCATAGCCCCCAGCTGAGGCAGAACTTTGAGCGCCGCTGCAGAGAAAGAGCCGAAAGGCGAGCTGAAGGAATGGCTGAAACTCGAGCTTTGACTAAAGGATCCTCCGCCTCCGTAGCCGCCGCCCCGTGTCCGCCTAAAAACTGCTTATGTTTGTGCCCATGTCCGTGTCCGTGTCCGATTCCGATTATTTTGATTTTCTTATGATGATGCGGCTCAGGATTCGCTTCCCTCTTCTCGACTTGACCACCCTCTTCAGAAAAAGAATTTATATCAATCAAATACTAATATAACCTTGCCAATATCATCGAATACTTACCTTGAGTGGGAGCCGAGGTGGATAGGGAAATTAAAGCGAGAAGAGCGATAAGTAGAAAAACGAGTTTGACCATGACTAAAATCTCCTGAGGATCATCAAAGCTTTTTATACAAGCCCTTCCCTTTATAAGAACATTTTTTAATTTTTTTTTATCTCCATCTTCGTGCCTGTTATGACGTCGAGGAAATCACGACATTTTTTTATTTAAAAATTCACACGTCATTACTACCTCAAATCCAGTAGCCCAATTATTTAAATAATTAAATTTAATTAAATATCTGATAGCAATTTTTTTAAACGTAAAAAACTTTAATAATAAACTATTAGGTGTACAAAATGAAACTCGGCTAAATCGACAAAATTCAAATTTACCTGTGGCTGAGTTTCATTTTGTACACCTAATAAATAAAAATTGTAGGAAATTTAATTTTCTATAAATTTGTACTTGCTTAATTATTTTTTCTAGAATGCACCATTTTCGGAAAATAATTTTTTTTAAATAATTTTATCTTGAAAACAACGCGTCCTAGAGAAAAAATGAATGGAATAAAAATTAAAGAGAATTAAATTTCCAACAGATTTTATTTAGTGCATTTTTTCAATATCTGTAACGGTTTACGATTTACAAGCCTTTAAAAATTAACCTTCTTAATGGTTATACTTCAATGACCTTCTTACACGGAGAAGGTCAACTTTTGATGGACTTTAACGCCTAAAATGTTCAAAATTTTGAAAAATGAACTACTAGGGTACAAAATGAAACTCGGCTAAAATCTACAAAATTCAAATTTACTGTGGCTGAGTTTCATTAACTTCCTTAAAGAAGTTATTGCGATACCCTCGACGTCGGGTTTTTGGGGAAGGGTCTTCCAGACCCCGGAGGGTCAAATCGAATATTGATCTTTACCGATCTCAACTTTGTCTGTGGTGCCGGCCGGCCGTCCGTAGCATTTTTTTTCCGGAACACTTTACGGCCACAGTTTTCATCCGATTTTCACCAAATTTTCACACAAATTTCTTTAGCCGGTGAAGAAGAATGTAACGAGGGGGATTTTTGAATTTCGAAAAAATGGCGGAGATATGTCTGTTTGAAATTTTAAAAAATTCGCTGCGGCCGAACCGTTAATCCGATTTTCACCAAATTTTCACCAATTACTCCTTATATTTTTAAGAATTTTTGGTGCAAAAAAATTGCCACTTTTTAATTACTATTTTATTAGTAGGGAGAAATTTCGTACGTCTACCCATTACGAGAGGCATATCCCTAGGCCAAAGAGCCCATTATTTCTACCTCGACACTTAGAAAATTTTTCGAAAAAAAAAGAACTTAAAATTTTTCAAAAAAAATAAAAAAGAAAAAAGAAAAAAAGAAAAACCCGGAAAATTTTTGTAAAAAAAAATTTTTTTTTTACAAAAAAAACTTAGAAAATTTTCGAAAAAAAGAACTTCGAAAAAAAAAAAAAAAAAAAAAAAAAAAAGGAAAACCCAGAAAATTTTTCAAAAAAACTTTGAAAATTTTTTTTTTCGGACAAAAAAAACTTAGAACATTTTTCAAAAAAAAGAACTTGGAAAATTTTTCGAAAAAAAAGGAAAACCCGGAAAATTTTTCGAAAAAAACTTTGAAAATTTTTGAAAAAAAAAAAATTTTTTTCGGACAAAAAAAAACTTAGAACATTTTCAAAAAAAGAACTTAGAAAATTTTTCGAAAAAAGAACTTGGAAAATTCTCCTTTATACTTTCCCTCCCTACTACATCCCCTTCCTTTATACTTTCGTTCCCTTATATTCCCCCTCCATTATACTTCCCCCTCTTTATACTTTCCCTACTTATACTTTCCCCTCCGTTATACTTCCCCGTTCGTTATACTTCCCCTCCGTTATACTTCCCCTCCGTTATACTTCCCTCCCATATTATACTTCCTACTCCGTTATACTTCCCCCTCCGTTATACTTCCCTCCCACATACTTCCCACTCCGTTATACTTCTCCTCCCATATACTTCCCCTCCTATATAGATATTCTCTTTAAGGAAGTTCCCGTCGGGGCCAGCTCCAGACTAGTACTTTTGTACACCTAATATTTCTAGACGAGTCAAAAGTTTCCAGTTACCAAAAAGGATAGAAAACTTTCAAAATAGGATATTATTTTTTGAAGAGAGGCTGGATATATAAAAACATTAGATGAGCTTGGTGATTTCCGCATTCCTTTATTATCAATAATAAAAAATTATATACACCTTTTAAAAAACTGGTTTTCGTTTATTTACACAAATAGTATAGAAATTAAAATCGTGCGTTTTTGTTGTAAGAAGGCTGCTGTCCTGAGTAGACGACTGCGTGGCTGGAGGCGACTCCGCTTCTTCCGTGGTTGACGCTGTTGGCGATGGCGGCGACGCTTCCGTCATCTCTCTCGCGGCTTCGGTACCCGAGCCTCTGGATCTCGAGTCTTCTGGGTATCCGAGCATAATCGGGAACCATGCGTTGAAAGACGCATTTGCGTTTGAACCTTAAAATTTTGTTAATATTTAATGTTATAGTTTTGCTTACCGGAATATCTTCTTTCATCTTCTTCTTCGTCGTCGTGCTTTCTATGTTTGGTCGGCCTGAGAGGTTTAGTCGTCTTTTCCTCTGTTTTTTTCCCTTTGTCTTCTTCGTCAAACGGTTTCAATTTGGGCGTCTCCGGCTCATACCATCCAGACCCTCCAAACATAGAAGATCTTCCGTCTTGACTCCATGGGTCTTCAGAACTCGCAAAAATGCCCATACCGGAGCCGGGCATCCAGCCGGACCAGGTCATTGCTCTCCCGGGCTCCTCTCACGGTCTATAATTATGTTTAAATAATAAAATCGAACATTTCTAACTCACCGAAAGGTTTGGCGAAAGACATCGCGATCGCAGTATGAAGGAGGAACGTTAAAAATATCATCGTTTATGGATGGCAAAAAGTCATGTGACGTTTTTCAGCGTCTAGCGACCCTTCTTATACTTTTCTACTCCTTCCCTGCTTAGGGATTCATCAGGCGAAACTTTGGCACGTTTCCTAATCACGTTCTTTGATAGGCCAGAATCTTTTGCTCTTTTCCTTCTGCTAATATGATTGGTATCAACTCATCGGAGAAAACTGCCATGACCATCAGGCAATCAGGCCAAAATGATGCTATGATGAGAAAATAGCTAGAAAGGTCACAGACAACACAATTTCAAGGGGATGTCAAAGACTGAAGAAGGCGGCAGCTTAAGAAATTAGCTGTAGGTCTTGGTCATTTCTCACAATGTTTATTTGATATTTCAATCAGACGTTCATCAAACAATGAACGAAAAAATATTAGGTGTACAAAATGAAACTCGGCTAAAATCTACAAAATTCAAATTTAATCTGTGGCTGAGTTTCATTTTGTACACCTAATAAATAAAAATTGTAGGAAATTTAATTTTCTATAAATTTGTACTCAATTATTTTTTTCTAGGATGCACCATTTTCGGAAAATAATTTTTTTTAAATAAATTTATCTTGAAAACAGTTCGTCCTAGAGAAAAAATGAATAGAATAAAAATTAAAGAGAATTGAATTTCCAACAGATTTTATTTAGTGCATTTTTTCAATATCTGTAACGGTTTACGATTTACAAGCCTTTAAAAATTAACATTCTTAATGGTTATACTTCAATAACCTTCTTACACGGAGAAGGTCAACTTTTGATGGACTTTAACGCCTAAAATGTTCAAAATTTTGAAAAAATGAACTACTAGGTGTACCAAATGAAACTCGGCTAAAATCTACAAAATTCAAATTTACCCTGTGGCTGAGTTTCATTTTGTACACCTAATAAAACATCTCTGATGTTGGTCGTATTGAATGTAAATCGTACTTGTGGGAACCTTCTATGATTCAGAAAAGGATGCAAAGAAAGAAGAAGCCATCAAACGGTGGTAATAAATTCTTAGTTTGTATTCTCACCCCGGATTCGTTTTAATGTCATACACATAATCATGTACATAGTCGAATGTCCGTGCGCAGGGGCATAACGGCCTCTTAAACGAGACTCGACTTTCAGACATATTTCGTATTCGCGTTACGTTTTTGTGCGATTTATGTATTCACGGACGGCTCTTCGGCGAGAGGATGGTGCCGTTGAACTTGTTCGGCTCGAAAATTGACAAAAACTTTGTTGGTCAAAGAAGGACGCCTGAAGCTACATTGTTAGGTAACACAATGAACCAAATAACCTTAAAGGGTCTCGTGATGTAACAAAGCGGCCATGATCCATTGCGACATTGAATGATCTAAAAATCATTGAAAAACATTTGTTATAACTCTTTCTCCAAAAATGACAAAAGGGATGATTTCAAGGTGGAAGCAAACGGAAGAACGATTGGCCATCGATGTTTTCAAAAAAGTTGCCAAATGCTATTCATTATGAGAAGTAATTAAGTTCTAATAGATTTGGCAGTACATCAAAATAAATCAAATTAAAATTGAAATCACGGTTGTCACTTCATCGAAATGTACTTTTTTGGAACGTATTCAAGAATGTGTTCCTCAGAAAGATCATACCTAAAATTCGGCTTTTTCAGAAAGGCCGTAGACTTTTAACTTCCTTAAAGAAGTTATTGCGATACCCTCGACGTCGGGTTTTGGGGAAGGGTCTTCCAGACCCTGGAGGGTCAAATCGAATATTGATCTTTACCGATCTCAACTTTGTCTGTGGTGCCGGCCGTCCGTAGCATTTTTCCGGAACACTTTACGGCCACAATTTTCATCCGATTTTCACCAAAATTTCACCAAAATTCTTTAGCCGGTGAAGAAGAATGTAACGAGGGGGATTTTTGAATTTCGAAAAATGGCGGAGATATGTCTGTTTGAAATTTTAAAAAATTCGCTGCGGCCGAACCGTTAATCCGATTTTCACCAAATTTTCACCAATTACTCCTTATATTTTTTAAGAATTTTTTGGTGCAAAAAAATTGCCACTTTTTAATTACTATTTTTATTAGTAGGGAGAAATTTCGTACTTCTACCCTTTACGAGAGGCACATCCCTAGGCCAAAGAGCCCATTATTCTACCTCGACACTTAAAAAATTTTTCGAAAAAAAGAACTTAAAAATTTTTTAATATTATACTTCCTACTCCGTTATACTTCCCCCTCCGTTATACTTCCCCTCCCACATACTTCCCACTCCGATATACTTCTCCTCCCATATACTTCCCCCTCCTATATAGATACTTCTCTTTAAGGAAGTTCCCGTCGGGGCCAGCTCCAGACTAGTACTTTTTGTAGGGAGAAATTTTATTCTCCTACCCTTTACGAGAGGCACATCCGTAGGCCAAAGAGCCATTATTTCTACCTTGGCACTTGAAAAAATTTTCGAAAAAAAGAACTTAGAAAATTTGTCAAAAAAAAAAAAAGGAAAACCCGGAAAATTTTTCGAAAAAAAAACTTTGAAAAATTTTTGAAAAAAAAAATTAGAAAATTTTCGAAAAAAAAATTAGAAAATTTTCGAAAAATAAATTCTCCTTTATACTTCCCTCCCTTATACATCCCCTTCCGTTATACTTGCATTCCCTTATACTTCCCTCTCCGTTATACTTCACCCTCTAATATACTACCACTCACTTAAACTTCCCCCTCCCATATACTTCCCCTCACTTATACTTCCCCCTCCTTTATTTCCCACTCCGTTATACTTCCCCTCCCATAACTTCCCCCTACGTTTTACTTCCCCTCCGTTATACTTCCCCCTCCTATATAGATACTTCTCTTTAAGGAAGTTTTCGTTGGAAGCTCTTCAAACCAGTACTTTTCAAAGGATGTGTGTAAACATTTAAAATATGGGGATATAAAAGAGGAGATCAAATGACGTCGTGGGATGACCAAGCCTTTTGCGGTTTCTGATCGCTTTCACCTCAGATCGGAGAACAAAACGCCAGTTCGTCACCAACAACCAACTGATCAACACTTGTAAGTTCTTCAGAAACTTTGGTAGTTTCATCTAAGTCCGAAAAAATGGGTTCAATAGTTCAAACTTGATATTCCATCGATTGCTACATTAACCATGCTTATAAGTTACGTGATTCTCTTTTATAATCAATCCTGGCAACACTTCAGCACCGCAGGTGTTCTTCAAAGATTTATTTGATTTCCTGTCAATTTTTGAAAAGAGCTTTTGTGCTCTTCGGAATTTTAAAAAGTTGACTGTTTCAACCACATTCTGATGATTTCTAGTAGTTTACTGTTTTGATAGCCAATCATTGTTAGATTTTTGTTCTAGGAAAATGTATTTTAAGGGTTTCGTCGTTTTTCTGGTCACTTTGTTAATAGCTCACGTATTAACAGCGCCTGCCGATTCACCGACGTCATCGACATCGAAACCAGGATGTAAGTTCCAAGACGTCTTATGAATAAAAGCTTTTGAGACCCCTCCCATCACGCGTCGGTAATTATAATGGACCCAATTCTTATAAATATATTGTCAACCAAAAGAAAAAAAGTGACAGACTAATTTCAATAGCGTGTACGGAATGTGAAAGAAGTCAATTGACAAATGGTGTCAATTTTCGTGAGAGGAATTTTATTGTTTTTCGATCCGCCCTTGAAATTTTTTGGCCAACGTCCTTTCGAATTTCCTGTTTCTGATTAAATTTTTTTTATTTTTCTGTAAACATGCTTTTGAAAAACTTGTCATTTTTTAGCCCAGTTTATTTCTTCGTTTGATGAAATAGTCGTAGAATCGAGCTTGAGAGTGAAAGGAAAAGACCAAGGAAGACAAGGTAGGACGAAACTTGTCATAGTCACACCTAAACCCAACCAGCCTTCAAATAGTACGTCGACAACTACGAAAAAACCGACAAAATAATATTTTATTGAATTTAGAATGTTTTATTTATCCTTTGAAGAAATGAGAGGACCTTTTCCTCAACCAATAGAAGAAGAAGAGCCTGTCGCCCAGGAAGTGATTGGTAAAATTACTTGAAGCTGCAATATTTGCAAAATGAAACTCGGCTAAAATCTACAAAATTCAAATTTACCTGTGGCTGAGTTTCATTTTGTACACCAAATAAATAAAAATTGTAGGAAATTTAATTCTCTATAAATTTGTACTTAATTATTTTTTCTAGGACGTACCATTTTCGGAAAATAATTTTTTAAAAAATAAATTTATCTTGAAAACAGTGCGTCCTAGAGAAAAAATGAATAGAATAAAAATTAAAGAGAATTAAATTTCCAATAGATTGTATTTAGTGCATTTTTTCGATATCTGTAACGGTTTACGATTTGCAAGCCTTTAAAAATTAACCTTCTTAATGGTTATACTTCAATAACCTTCTTACACGGATGGAGGTCAACTTTTGATGGACTTTAACGCCTAAAATGTTCAAAATTTTGAAAAAATGAACTACTAGGTGTACAAAATGAAACTCGGCTAAAATGTACAAAATTCAAATTTACCTGTGGCTGAGTTTCATTTTGTACACCTAATAAATAAAAATTGTAGGAAATTTAATTTTCTATAAATTTGTACTTAATTATTTTTTTTCTAGGATGCACCATTTTCGGAAAATAATTTTTTTTTAAATAAATTTATCTTGAAAACAGTGCGTCCTAGAGAAAAAATGAATAGAATAAAAATTAAAGATAATTAAATTTCCAACAGATTTTATTTAGTGCATTTTTTCAATATCTGTAACGGCTTACGATTTACAAGCCTTTAAAAATTAACCTTCTTAATGGTTATACTTCAATAACCTTCTTACACGGAGAAGGTCAACTTTTGATGGACTTTAACGCCTAAAATGTTCAAAATTTTGAAAAAATGAACTACTAGGTGTACAAAATGAAACTCGGCTAAAATCTACAAAATTCAAATTTACCCTGTGGCTGAGTTTCATTTTGTACACCTAATAGAAAAATAAATTTCGATAGAAAATTGCGGCCGTGAAGCTCTCCCAGGCGAGCCGTGGCGTTTCTTCGACGCTTCGGGGTCTTCAAGACCCGTTTCCAAAAACCTTGGTCGGAACCACTTCCTTTCGAGCTGAAACGAGTTCAAAGTTACGATCAGGAAAAAAAAGTCGTTCATATCTACAGGGTGTCCGAAAACACACGTCTGGGAGAGCGTTAAAAAGTGGTTTTATGAAAAAAAGTTAAATGTAAGCCCTCCTTAATTTAAATCGAAGAATTTGATGGTGTAGTTTAAAATGCGCTTGGATATACAGGGTGTCCCCAACAGAACCCAACTTCCTTATTTCAAATAAGATCCCTATTTTTTATTTCAGATTCGTAATCTACGCAAAAGTTCAAGTTGAATTGACTAATAATAATAATAATAATTTTATTTGCCAATTTGCCATGAGCATAAAGCTCTTTACAGCAAGTTAGATTTACAAGGTTAATTTACAAGTTTACAAGGTTAATTTACAAGTTTACAAGGTTAATTTACAAGTTTACAAGGTTAATTTACATGTTTACAAGGTTAATTAGATTACAAGTTTACAAGTTAAAATAAAATAAGTTATATAAAATAAAGAGGAGGAGGTGAATAGGAAGCCAGGGGAGGAAATCATATGACCATTTTTAAAAACCTTAAAAAATGTCAAATTTTAGCGCTTTTTTGCGCTAAAATCCGTTAAAATCGACCAAAGAGACTAATTTTTTTTATTCCACTTATTTTTGTTCAAAGATTCACAAATTCAAGAATCTTCGCATTTCGCTCACGAGATGTTGCTAACGGCCTTCTTTCAAGTTAGAACGCAAATTTCTTACTTCAGAAATGAAAATTAGCGGTTTTTGAAAGGAATTTTTCTTTCGGACCATAATTTATAAAAGAGCTACGTCGTCTTTTGTGTTTGTGCATCAAAAATTAAAATTCCGTTAACAAATCGCTAATTTTCATTTCTGAAGTAAGAAAGGGTTCCAATTAGAAAAGAGGCCGTTAGCAACATCTCGTGATGCTTGAATTTGTGATAATTGGAATCTTTGAACAAAAATAAGTGAAATTAAAAAAAATAGTCTCTTAGGTTGGTTTTAACGGATTTTAGCGCAAAAAACGCTAAACTTTGGCATTTTTTAAAGTTATCAAAAATGGTCATATGAATGGTCAAATAACTTGAAATTTTGCGTAGATTACAAATCTGAAATAAAAAATAGGGGTTTTCATTTGAATTTACATAAAACCACTTTTTAACGCTCTCCTAGACGCCATGTCTTTCCGGACACCCTGTATTCGTCCTTTTATGATGCTATTTCTTGATATTACTTGACATTGAAGTTATTGTGATACCTTCCAATTCAGGGTCTTTGAAAATGGGCCTTCCGAACCACCCAGAGACTTTAGAGCGCAGAGAGGCAAATATTAGGTGTACAAAATGAAACTCGGCTAAAATCTACAAAATTCAAATTTACCCTGGGCTGAGTTTCATTTTGTACACCTAATCAATAAAAATTGTAGGAAATTTAATTTTTATAAATTTGTACTTAATTATTTTTTTCTAGGATGCACCATTTTCGGAAAATAATTTTTTTTTAAATAAATTTATCTTGAAAACAGTGCGTCCTAGAGGAAAAATGAATAGAATAAAAATTAAAGAGAATTGAATTTCCAACTGATTTTGTTTAGTGCATTTTTTCAATATCTGTAACGGTTTACGATTTACAAGCCTTTAAAAATTATCCTTCATAATGGTTATACTTCAATAACCTTCTTACACGGAGAAGGTCAACTTTTGATGGACTTTAACGCCTAAAATGGTTAAAATTTAGAAAAAATGAACTACTAGGTGTACAAAATGAAACTCGGCTAAAATCTACAAAATTCAAATTTACCCTGTGGCTGAGTTTCATTTTGTACACCTAATACTTTCGATCCTTAAATTTTTTTTTGATATTGGAGATGAAAAATATTGAGCTGCCCTAGAGCTCAGACGCTGCGGGAACTCCAGCTAATGCTTATAATGTCTATCAACGTAAATAAATTGAATATAACTTGACCTTCAATGAATTTCAACAATTATTCACGTACAAGCTTTAATTACTGTTCTTTTTCGCCCGGATCCCGTTATTCTCTTGAGCTGGAATGACCTTTATGACTTACAAGATGAAGCGGGAAAACGAGCGGATGTGGTAATGAGATGTTTTAAAATGAAGAAAACCTTGGATTGTCCACTTCCTAAACGGAAGAGGGGCTTTTATTTTCGCGAATATATGAGAGGCCGATGGAGGAAAAAATTTAACATTTTGTTCCTCGAGGTGTAAATATGAAGTTGGCTTTCGCTCTTCTCGTCGTTGCGGTCGGAGCCGTCAGTTCGACCCCAAGTAAGTACAAAATAGCAAAAATGGTGAATAACTTTTAAAAAGTTTTGGATCATCTATTCGGAAAAGGGCTTTTGGGAGGCGGTCATGGAGGCGGCCATCACGGCGGTAATGTAGGACCTATCGGGGGCGGACATCACGGAGGCGGAGGAGCTGCTGCTGCTTCCAGCTCTGCCGCTGCTTCAGGACATGGAACCGCTCAATCTCAATCAGCGTCTTTCTCAGTCGGTGACTTCTCTGCCAGCATCAGTTCCAGCTCCGCTAACGGAGGTGCTGGTGGATTCGGCGGAAAAGGAGGGTAAGAAAATCAATCACAGTTTTTCCGTGAAAAGCTAACGTTCTTTTATTTTCAGTGGCCTTTTCTTCGATGATTACTAGTCAGCAATATGCATATTATTGAAATTATTTATTTTTCATACACAAAAAAACCAATAAAGTTCCTTTTATTTTTCCATTTTGTTTCTTTTTCCAACGTCCAAAAAAAATTAATTTTCATTTGAAAACAGGAAAAATAAGGGTAATTATAGCTCCAAAAGAATGTAGATGGTAACAAGCACATGGTACACCTGCTTTTTAACAGCAGTATCTCTGTTATCAATATTTACTCATAACAGTGATAACAATAACGTTTTTATCAATTGAAATATGTTAAAATCGGCTTCTCTTTTAAAAAATCTAACTAATTTAATCTTAAATACTAATTTTAGCAGAAACATATGTACTTTAAACTCCTGTAGTGATTTCTCCAATAACTTTAGTAGAAAATCCTTTTATGATCAAAAAAGGAGCAAATACAAAAGCACAACAAAGAAACCTGTAAGCTGATTATTTTAAAATAAAAACAAAATTTATGGATTTAGTTAGTCTAAAAGAGATGAAGATTCTGATTCTGATGATGAAGACGAAGTGGATCCTAACAGTAAAATAGTCACTGGTCACATGCAGTCGCTGCGGGCAGACTCAGTTTTAAAAGCAGGACTTAACATGGCCAGAAAGTAATATTCTGCAGAACTTTTTCATTTTAATTTTCTTATTTTAGCAAAGTGGAGACCTTATTCTACGAAAGCCGATTACGCGTCAACGGGAAAAAGATTCCCAAGAAAAGCCAAAAGGTTCCTTACATATTTTATTTTTTCTTATTTTGTTTTTAGTTGCATATTGAAGATGAAATCGACGTCATCAAAGGCATAAGTCAGATGAACCCCGATTTTCTTAATATTTCCAGGGTTGTCATACTTAAAGCGAAGGAAAATGAAGACGGCGACAATCTAGTTGTCAAGTTGAAAAGATATAAAAACCTGGAAATCGAAAACTACCCAGAAGATAAATGGACAGGCGAATAATCTGTATACATTTTTTTTATTGTATCAGAATATAATTTTTAATTAAAGCAATTTAAATGTTATGACTACAATGATATACAAAAATATTTTATAAAATTAAGATACCTATTTTTTATAAACAAATCGTAGTTCACAATCTCTGAGAATGTCAAAGATGGCAGATCTAAGATCGATGCCTTCTGTCAACAGAGAACCCTGGGTAATTTGAGGGATACTGATGCTATTTGTTTGAGTGCTGGCATGTTTTGAATTATCACAGCCTTCTATTTGCGTACTAACATCTTTGACCACTGCATGAATATCGCATTGTGTACTCATATCTTGTGCTGGAATGTCATTTTGAGTGCTGGCATCTTCCATAGAGCAAGCAGCATGAACAACGACGCTGTCGTCACTCGATGTGGAACTACGATTGTGCTCAATAGTATCCTCAGTACTAGACGTTTCTGTTTCTATAAAATAATTTATTAAATTTTCATTTCTTAACCAAATATTACCGGAATCAGAACGGCGGATTTTATCAGAGATGGACTGAACATCATTAGTCTCCTCGATTTCTGTTTCTAGACAATAAGTTATTAACTTATTATTAGTTATATGAATATTACCGATGAAATTAGAATGTCGAATTTGGCCAAAGTTGGTGGCAGGATCATATAGAAGCCCTTGGGTGACTGGAGGATCATTAAAACTCACTCGCTTTTTCTATAAACATAATTGTTTAAAAATGCTGAAAAATACCCCCTCCCCTCCACAATAATGAAGAAAAGAAAGAACATGGAAATAATGTTTGAAGGGTTTTTCTAGGCAAAAATACCTCAGAACCCCCAAAAAAAGGACGCAGAGGATTTTAGAAAATTAAAACCGCTAAAAAGAGGTTCCAGAAAAGCAAAAATGTAAAGAAAACATTTGTTTTTCTCATAACTCATAAGAGAAAAACTTATTTTTTTTTTTTAAATCAAAGCTCCAGGAAGGATTGAGATAAGACCCAGGCAGTGTTGGGCGTAATCATTATCGCAATTACGATTACAATCGCATTCGTATTTTTTTCTGCGATTACGATTGTAATCGTATTTTTTTTACGATTACAACCGTAATCGTATTTTTTTCTGCGATTACAATCGTAATTGTATTTTTTTCTGCAATTACCATTATAATCGTATTTTTGTACTGCAATTATCATTATAATTGTTTATTTTTTTTCAGCGATTACCATTATAATCGTATTTTTTCTGCGATTAAAGTGTAATCGTATTTTTTTCTGCGATAATCACATTTTTTTCAGCGATTACGGGCGTAATCGTATTTTCGTTAGCGTTTATGGCTCGTATATGACATTTTAACCGGATTATACTCGTAACGATTATAATCGTAATTAAGAAACTTGCGATTACAACCGTAATTGTATTTTTTTTCTGTGATTACCATTATAATCGTATTTTTTTCTGCGATTACAGTCGTAATCGTATTTTTTTCTGCGATTAAAGTTGTAATCGTATTTTTTTCTGAGATAATCACTTTTTTTTTCAGCGATTACGGGCGTAATCGCTGGAAAAAAATTGCGATTACGATTGTAATCGCAGAAAAAAAATACGATTATAATGGTAATCGCAAAAAAAAATACAATTACGATTGTAATCGCAGAAAAAAATACGATTAAGGTTGTAATCGTTAAAAAAATGCGATTACAATCGTAATTGCAGAAAAAAATACGAATACGATTGTAATCGTAATCGGAATTAAGAAACTTGGGATTACAATCGTAACCGCAATTACGATTACGATTACGCCCAACACTGGACCCAGGGATATATCAGCTTCACTCAGTTCATGATGGAATTCAACACCCTGTATACCTTTGAGGTCGGTGATGAAAATTCTGGGGTAACAGGACTTTTTTTTATACTACTCCTTCTTGGAGAACTATAACTTGGACCATGTGCAATCCAATTTTCTTGAGATCCGCTCGGCCAACTTAAACATAAAATTAAAAAAAAATTGTATTTAATTAAAAAATATTACTTAGTTAGTGATGGCCTCCTAATTGTAGTTCTTCTGGCGACTTGAGGTGATCTATATTGGGTTAAACGTAAAATAGAAGCTGCACGGCTCAATTGTTGAGAACGGCTGACTGTGTGAATTGGCGATTTTTCTTCGGTATTTTGAATTTCTTCACAGTCCATTTCATCAACAAATGTCGAGTTTCAAACACTGAGGGTCCTTCTTCGCTATTCATCTCATCTATCGGCACGTTTGGTTCAGAATTTTCTTTGTTGTCGCTGGAGTTTTCTGAAGCATTTATTTTCGTGATGGTAACAGATCCAAAAGAAAATGATTTGGGTATTTCCGTCGTCACAGGCAAGAAGATGTTTGCGATATCTTTTTTGCCAGGTGAATTTTCCAGACGAGGTTTTTTTGATTGGCCGTGTTCTGGAGTCTCATTTTCATCGCGATTTCGTTTCTCGCGGATTTCATCTTTCGGTGTTGAAGGGTTTGTCTCAACAATCATACTTTCAATCGTTTCAGCAGTAAAATCGTCCATTTCATTGGTTCTCTCATTAATAGTTGAGAGTGAACTTGTTGAAACATCAGTCAATTCAAAACATGAGACGCTTACATCTTCTATAGTAACAAAACTTTTTGCCGCATCTTCACTACTTTCTTGGATAAGACCATCAGAAGTATCACAAGACACATTTAATTCATCACAAGTTGAATTTATGGATTTGGTTTAGCTTCTTCTTCATCCACCACAGAAGATGGCTCTTTTTCCATTTCAGCGTTACTAAAAATAAATAAAGTATTATTCTCTCTATTCCTACAAGGTTTATCTTGATCTACAGCAGAGGTTCCATAAGTGTGGGGGTCGGCGCAAAAGCTTGATAAACACGAAATAAAAAGCATTTTTACGCTCTTCTTAACTTTTTTGCTCTTCAAAGAAACGAGATCTTAATATTTTTCACCAGAAAACCACATTATTCAGGATTTTCCTCCACATAGTCCTACATATTAGGTGTACAAAATGAAACTCGGCTAAAATCTACAAAATTCAAATTTACCCTGCGGCTGAGTTTCATTTTGTACACCTAATAAATAAAACTTGTAGGAAATTTAATTCTCTATAAATTTGCACTTAATTATTTTTTTCTAGGATGCACCATTTTCGGAAAATAATTTTTTTTAAAAATAAATTTATCTTGAAAACAGTGCGTCCTAGAGAAAAAATGAATAGAATAAAAATTAAAGAGAATTAAATTTCCAACAGATTTTATTTAGTGCATTTTTTCAATATCTGTAACGGTTTACGATTTACAAGCCTTTAAAAATTAACCTTCTTAAGGGTTATACTTCAATAACCTTCTTACACGGAGAAGGTCAACTTTTGATGGACTTTAACGCCCAAAATGTTCAAAATTTTGAAAAAATGAACTACTAGGTGTAAAAATGTAACTCTGCTAAAATCTACAAAATTCAAAACCCTGCGGCTGAGTTTCATTTTGTACATCTAATATATTCAAAAGTGCCACACCAACCAAAAGATTTTAATTTGTGGGATGATTTATCACCACTCATTTAGAATGAAAGATTAACCCTTTTGAGACCGCGTCTGACGGCGGATTCTCCGCGCTACTGGCGCAGCACTTTTCCCCTCACTTCTTGCGCCCAGCAAAGCACAGAAAGCGACGAGTGATGCAATCATCACGTAGTTCATTTCTTCCCCAACAGATGGCCAGTTTTTGGATGTCGCTAGCACCATGGGAAGGTATTAAATATCTTGGAGAACTGGAGAGGCTTCCCGCTGGGCAACTATAGTCTCCTGCGGTCTCAGGGTTAAGATGTGTGTGAATGATGTGATTTTTATTAGATTAGAACATATGTTGTGGTTCCCACATCACCCCCCCCCCCCCATGGAGAAAAGAAGGGTGGAAGTCTGAAGTGCTAGGTGTCGAGCGATGTGTTGAAGATGCATGTGCGGATGCCATGTTGTTGCTTCCAAAAATATTAAGAAACCTCTGGGAAGAAAAACTTTGGCATCCCTGATTTACAGCATATACTGTATAAAATAGAAATGAGGAATTATTGCTCTTTCAAATTTTACTGAGAACAAAACTGCTGGCAGTTTGACTGAGAAGGCTGGAGATAGAACCTATCATATTAGGTGTACAAAATGAAACTCAGCCACAGGGTAAATTTGAATGTTGGAGATTTTAGCCGAGTTTCATTTTGTACACCTACTAGTTCATTTTTTCAAAATTTTAAACATTTTAGGCGTTAAAGTCCATCAAAAGTTGACCTTCTCCGTGTAAGAAGGTTATTGAAGGATAACCATTGAGAAGGTTAATTTTTAAAGGCTTGTAAATTGTAAACGGTTACCGATATTGAAAAAATGCACTAAATAAAATCAGTTGGAAATTCAATTCTCTTCAATTTTTATTCTATTCATTTTTCTCTAGGACGCACTGTTTTCAAGATAAATTTGTTTTAAAAAAAAATTATTTTCCGAAAATGTGCATCCTAGAAAAAAATAATTAAGTGCAAATTTATAGAAATTAAATTTCCTACAATTTTTATTTATTAGGTGTACAAAATGAAACTCAGCCACAGGGTAAATTTGAATTTTAGCCGAGTTTCATTTTGTACACCTAATACATTTCATGGCTTTATCGTCAATTGGTACATATTTAAGGCTTATTAAGCCAAATATTCCCATTTGTTTATCTCTTCGATTTTATAGTACTTATCAAAATGTTGTTTTTAATATTACCATAACACAGTTTCAGAATTTTCGGGAGATGTAATTTTATCAGGTGATAATTCCTTTGCACTTTTAGAAGTTGAAGCTCTAGGAGATGAGGCATCATTAAATAAAGCGAAGCATGATTTCGCCTTTTTCTCATTCGATTTCGCCAGCCTGTGCATAAAAACGCTTCCGCTAGCCAAAGGGCTCAAAACGGGCGAAACCGATTCTTCATCCTCGACCATTTCCGTTCTTTCATTCAACCCCTAAAACCAGAGTAAGAAAAAAATAACAAAAATAAGAAACACTTACGGCTTAATGTTAGTCACAACATTTTCCATCATCGCATCAGCCAGATTTTGTGGAAGAAAATTCATTTTTACAATCACATTTTCAGATAGGCAAAAAATCTTATTTTCAAATAATTTTTGAACACACTGTGTCAATTCTTCTTCATAGTTTTGTTTATCATCAAGTGATGCCACATGCTCGACTACTTTATCCAATAATTCGTTAAATTTGGAGAAATTTAATTTAAATTCTGCACATTTCACTAGCATAGAGGTTATTTCAGAAAATGAATTATTTTGAACTGTTTCATTTGAGGAAATATTAATTAAAGTATCCAAACATTCATTAGGATGGAATAATGCTAAAGAAGCATTTTCTTTAGAAAACATAACAGTTAATAAAGATTTCACAATAAGGTGGCAGTAATGAGGATATTTGTATCCTATTTTTTCTAAAATCGACATAAAACCCTATAAAAGAAAGAAAACAAAATTAAAAAATTAATAAAATTTAAGCAATTAAAGTTACCGTAATTTTAATAAGTTTGTTTTTAGGATGGGTTGAAGTTTTTAAAGGTGTGATAAGAAGTGAAATTAATTTTTTTGGCTCCAGAAGCGATAGGTTTTCCGAGAAAAGATCAATTAATTCCACCCAGCATAAAAATGCCAAGTCGACATTATCTGATTTATCCTAAAAAATATATTAAAACAAATAATTTTATGGTTTAGGCAAACCTTAAATGCGTTCTCGGTGACTTTTAATAAGCTTTGAATGCAATTCAGTTTATTTGAATTTGATTTAAAGAGTAGAAAAGCGGCGAATGACCAACATTCTTTCCAGCCGACATCATTTTGCTTGATTAAATTTGACATTTCATCCAAAAATGGCTTCTTTCATCTTGTTTGTCTCTAAAAATGTTTTATTAAAGGATTTTATCATAACTACTACAAAGATCATGATTTCAACAGATAAACTCTAGTTAAGGAGGTATGATGGTTTTTAAGTGAGTTGCTTTGCAAATTTTTCATTGTTAACAACGGTTTTCGGTTTTTCCCTTCTATCTCGGAAACCGTCGCTCAAAACGAAAAAATGTCCTAAGTAAAAGTTGTAGGTACCGAAATTTACTACATAAAATATCTTATTAGTTTTTTCCGTCAGAGCAATACTTTAGGAGATATGGAAGTATTTAAGTTGGTTGCTTTGCAAATTTTTCGTTGTTAACAACGGTTTTCGGTTTTTCCCTTCTATCTCGGAAACCGTCGCTCAAAACGAAAAAATGTCATAAGTAAAAGTCGTAGCTACGGAGATTTCCTACAAAAAGACCTCATTGGTTTTTTTGTCAGAGCAATACTTAAGGAGATATGAGGGTTCTTAAGTGAGTTGCTTTGCAAATTTTTCGCTGTGAGCAACGGTTTTCGGTTTTTCCCTTCTATCTCGGAAACCGTCGCTCAAAACGAAAAAATGTACTTAGTAAAAGTTGAAGGTACAAAGATTTCCTACAAAAATTTCTTTATTCATTATTTGCGTAAGAGCAATATTTAAGGAGTTATGAGGTTAAAACTAATAATCCTACAGAGCCTGTCTGAAAACTTAAAACCTTCATATCTCCTAAAATATTGCTCTGACGGAAAAAACCAATAAGATATTTTATGTAGTAAATTTTCGTAGCTACAACTTTTACTTAGAATATTTTTTCGTTTTGAGCGACGGTTTCCAAGATAGAAGGGAAAAACCGAAAACCGTTGCTCACAACGAAAAATGTACAAAGCAACCAACTTAAAACCCTCATATCCCCTTAAACTAGGGACATAGTACGTAGTAATCATTTATTGTAGTTGCCATTATAATTGTTATCACAAAGAATAATTAGAGAAACGTGATATTTTTTTTAATCATATCCTTCATTATGATCTAAATCAGTGATTCTCAAAGGGGGGCGCTGGGAAGTTACTGTGAGGCGTTATGGAAAATTTGGGTGAATGGCTAAATGGCCAGCCATGGAGGCGTTAGCGTCCTTTTTTTTATTTAATTTTTATTAATGCGATAATTAACGCCGCCCCTTAATTAAAGGGCAAAAACTTAACCGCCCGTTAAAAAATTTAACCGGCCCGTTACGTAAAGGGCAAAATTTAACCGGCCCGTTAAGTAAAGGGCAAAAATTCAACCGGCCCGTTAAGTAAAGGGCAAAAATTTAACCGGCCCGTTAAGTGAAGGGCAAAAATTTAACCGGCCCGTTAAGTGAAGGGCAAAAATTTAACCGGCCCGTTAAGTAAAGGGCAAAACTTAACCACCCGTTAAAAATTTAACCGGCCCGTTACGTAAGGGGCAAAAATTTAACCGCCCGTTAAAAATTCAAACGCCCGTTAAGTAAAGGGCAAAAATTTAACCGGCCCGTTAAGTAAAGGGCAAAAATTCAACCGGCCCGTTAAGTAAAGGGCAAAAATTTAACCGGCCCGTTAAGTGAAGGGCAAAAATTTAACCGGCCCGTTAAGTGAAGGGCAAAAATTTAACCGGCCTGTTAAGTAAAGGGTAAAACTTAACCACCCGTTAAAAAATTTAACCGGCCCAATACGTAAAGGGCAAAAATTTAACCGCCCGTTAAAAAATTCAACCGGCCCGTTAAGTAAAGGGCAAAAATTTAACCGGCTCGTTAAGTAAAGGGCAAAAATTCAACCGGCCCGTTAAGTAAAGGGCAAAACTTAACCGCCCGTTAAAAATTTAACCGGCCCGTTAAGTAATGGGCAAAAATTTAACCGGTCCGTTAAGTAAAGGGTAAAACCTTAACCGGCCCGTTAAGTAAAGGGCAAAAATTTAACCGGCCCGTTAAGTAAAGGGCAAAACTTAACCGCCCGTTAAAAATTTAACCGGCCCGTTAAGTAATGGGCAAAATTTAACCGGTCCGTTAAGTAAAGGGTAAAAACTTAACCGGCCCGTTAAGTAAAGGGCAAAAACTTAACCGGCCCGTTAAGTAAAGGGTAAAAACTTAACCGGCCCGTTAAGTAAAGGGTAAAAACTTAACCGCCCGTTAAAAATTTAACCGGCCCGTTAAGTAATGGGCAAAAATTTAACCGGCCCGTTAAGTTATGGGTAAAAACTTAACCGGCCCGTTAAGTAAAGGGCAAAAACTTAACCGGTCCGTTAAGTAAAGGGTAAACACTTAACCGGCCCGTTAAGTAAAGGGCAAAAACTTAACCGCCCGTTAAAAAGTTAACCGGCCTGTTAAGTAAAGGGTAAAACTTAACCACCCGTTAAAAAATTTAACCGGCCCGTTACGTAAAGGGCAAAAATTTAACCGGCCGTTAAAAAGTTAACCGGTCTGTTAAGTAATGGGCAAAAATTTAACCGGCCCGTTAAGTAAAGGGTAAAAACTTAACCGGCCCGTTAAGTAAAGGGTAAAAACTTAACCGCCCGTTAAAAATTCAACCGGCCCGTTAAGTAAAGGGCAAAAATTGAACCGGCCCGTTAAGTGAAAGGCAAAAATTTAACCGGCCCGTTAAGTAAAGGGCAAAACTTAACCGCCCGTCAAAAATTTAACCGGCCCGTTAAGTAATGGGCAAAAATTTAACCGGTCCGTTAAGTAAAGGGTAAAAACTTAACCGGCCCGTTAAGTAAAGGGCAAAAACTTAACCGCCCGTTAAAAAGTTAACCGGCCTGTTAAGTAAAGGGTAAAACTTAACCACCCGTTAAAAAATTTAACCGGCCCAATACGTAAAGGGCAAAAATTTAACCGCCCGTTAAAAAATTCAACCGGCCCGTTAAGTAAAGGGCAAAAATTTAACCGGCTCGTTAAGTAAAGGGCAAAAATTCAACCGGCCCGTTAAGTAAAGGGCAAAACTTAACCGCCCGTTAAAAATTTAACCGGCCCGTTAAGTAATGGGCAAAAATTTAACCGGTCCGTTAAGTAAAGGGTAAAACCTTAACCGGCCCGTTAAGTAAAGGGCAAAAATTTAACCGGCCCGTTAAGTAAAGGGCAAAACTTAACCGCCCGTTAAAAATTTAACCGGCCCGTTAAGTAATGGGCAAAAATTTAACCGGTCCGTTAAGTAAAGGGTAAAAACTTAACCGGCCCGTTAAGTAAAGGGCAAAAACTTAACCGGCCCGTTAAGTAAAGGGTAAAACTTAACCGGCCCGTTAAGTAAAGGGTAAAAACTTAACCGCCCGTTAAAAATTTAACCGGCCCGTTAAGTAATGGGCAAAAATTTAACCGGCCCGTTAAGTTATGGGTAAAAACTTAACCGGCCCGTTAAGTAAAGGGCAAAAACTTAACCGGTCCGTTAAGTAAAGGGTAAACACTTAACCGGCCCGTTAAGTAAAGGGCAAAAACTTAACCGCCCGTTAAAAAGTTAACCGGTCTGTTAAGTAATGGGCAAAAATTTAACCGGCCCGTTAAGTAAAGGGTAAAAACTTAACCGGCCCGTTAAGTAAAGGGTAAAAACTTAACCGCCCGTTAAAAAATTCAACCGGCCCGTTAAGTAAAGGGCAAAAATTGAACCGGCCCGTTAAGTGAAAGGCAAAAATTTAACCGGCCCGTTAAGTAAAGGGCAAAACTTAACCGCCCGTCAAAAATTTAACCGGCCCGTTAAGTAATGGGCAAAAATTTAACCGGTCCGTTAAGTAAAGGGTAAAAACTTAACCGGCCCGTTAAGTAAAGGGCAAAAACTTAACCGCCCGTTAAAAAATTTAACCGGCCTGTTAAGTAAAGGGCAAAAATTTAACCGACCGTTAAAAAATTAACTGGCCCGTTAAGTTTTTTTTTCTTAAGTAGGGAAGGGGCGGTAAGTATTTTCCGCCTCTGAGGGGGGCGCAGGCTTCAAAGAGGTTGAGAAACACTGATCTAAATTAATATGATTACTTGACTAGGAAAAGCTACATGAAAATTCATACTTGCGGAAGTAAACTTGGAAGTCTTTCCACCATTTTTCATTGACGAAATCCGTTTCAGCGAAAGCTTCTTTTAAAGACGGAAAGCATTTTCTAGATTGCGACCGTAGTCCTTCGTCTGCCGAAGAAATAGAAAGACTGAGAATACCCGGAAGTAAAATATGGAGGTCGCGTACTATAAGAGGTTTGATAAACTCATCCGGTTTTATCAGAATTTCCAAATCGCCTTTTGATGGATCGACAGGCTGTTTGAGCGCAGACAATATACGACTGTAAGTACTCATCTCTCCCTTGAATTAAATGCTTAATCCTAAAAATTAAAATTGCTAATGATAAAACACTGGGATGATTCATCACCACTAATTTAGAATGAAAGATTAATATGTGTTGTGTGATGTAATTTTATTAGATTCTCTTATTTAGAACATATGTTGTGGTTCCAGATCACACCCTCATGGAGAAAAGAAAGTCTGAGGAGCTGTGTGTCGAGCGATGATGTGTGCGGATGCTTGAACGAGAATTGTCGAGCAGTGACGTGAGTGTCGCAGATGTCGAGAAGTTCGTTCCACCAATTCAGCTGGTTGAAGAGGTGTGGAAATGCTGCTTGAGGGAATGGCTTTCTTGCGCCGTCGATGGGAGATCAAGACGTCCTGCCGGAAGCTATTCTCGAGTGTGTTTGTATGTTGAGAGAATGTATGCACCTCTTTGTGTTTGTATGTTGTTTCATCGCTGTGTTCGTGGGTCACCAATTGTGGGATCACCACTAATTCACAGTGAAAGATTAAGATGTGTTGTGACGTGATTTTATTAGATTAAAACATATGTTGTGGTTCCCACACACTTACCATTCTTGAATTTGGTTCAGCCTTCGAAATAGCACAAAAAACTTGAAAATATTTGATGATCTGTATCTACTATTACTAAAAACGTTTAATATGATTTTTTTTATGGTTAATTAGTCTTTTTAAGGAGCTCTAAGCTAAATAAAAGTTAACTAGTCACTCTGGATAGTACATATTACTTCCAAATCATTATGCCGCTCGCTAACCTGAGGCAGCAGATCAACAGGTGGAGACGAGTCCATAAAAGGCGGGAAGGTACTTCTCCCGCGCTTTTCAAAAAATAAGAAGACCTTATACCAGGCAGAGATGGGCAAAATCTTAATCATGAATATGATTAAGATTTTTAATCATAGGAATATTTTTCTGTGATTAAGAATAAGATTAAAATCTTAATCACAGAGATGATTAAGAATAAAATCTTAATCACAGAGATGATTAAGAATAAAATCTTAATCACAGGAAATCTGTGATTAAACTCTTAATCACAGGAAATCTGTGATTAATCACAGGAAATCTGTGATTAATCACAGGAAGTCTGTGATTAATCATAAGAAAATAACGATTAATCATTGGAATTTGGGATTAATTAAGGAAAATAATGATTAATCATTGGAATTTGGGATTAATTAAGGAAAATAATGAATAATCATTGGAATTTGGGATTAATTAAGGAAAATAATGATTAATCATTGGAATTTGGGATTAATTAAGGAAAAAGCTTGATCAATCATCAGAAAATTGTGTAATCACAGGAATCTGTGAATATTGTCACCTCTGATCACAATTTACTCTCAATAACTAAAAACTCAAAATCTATCAATCTCTAACACAAAATTGGCAAAAAAGATTTTTGAAAAATTAAACTTACAATATGGATTATTAATAGTTATGGTAGTTCAACTGAAGTTTGCTTATTATTTTATGAATTATAAATTTAGGGATTAATATAATTATATAATATATAATATAATAATAATTTTATACTTTACGCTTTAATTAATTTTGACAAACCAAAATATGTATTTGAAATATTATAAATTTTTGGAGTTGTAAAATTAAAATTTTGGAGTGTTAGAGATTTATAGATTTTGAGTTTTCAGTTATTGAGAGTAAATTGTGATCAGAGGTGACAATATTCACAGTTTCCTGTGATTACACAATTTTCTGATGATTGATCAAGCTTTTTCCTTAATTAATCCCAAATCCCAATGATTAATCATTATTTTCCTTAATTAATCCCAAATTCCAATGATTAATCATTATTTTCCTTAATTAATCCCAAATTCCAATGATTAATCGTTATTTTCCTATGATTAATCACAGATTTCCTGTGATTATGATTAATCACAGACTTCCTGTGATTATGATTAATCACAGACTTCCTGTGATTATGATTAATCACAGACTTCCTGTGATTATGATTAATCACAGACTTCCTGTGATTATGATTAATCACAGACTTCCTGTGATTATGATTAATCACAGACTTCCTGTGATTATGATTAATCACAGACTTCCTGTGATTATGATTAATCACAGACTTCCTGGGATTATGATTAATCACAGACTTCCTGTGATTAATCACAGATTTCCTGTGATTAAGAGTTTAATCACAGACTTCCTGTGATTAATCACAGATTTCCTGTGATTAAGAGTTTAATCACAGATTTCCTGTGATTAAGAGTTTAATCACAGATTTCCTGTGATTAAGAGTTTAATCACAGATTTCCTGTGATTAAGAGTTTAATCACAGATTTCCTGTGATTAAGAGTTTAATCACAGATTTCCTGTGATTAAGAGTTTAATCACAGATTTCCTGTGATTAAGAGTTTAATCACAGATTTCCTGTGATTAAGAGTTTAATCACAGATTTCCTGTGATTAAGAGTTTAATCACAGATTTCCTGTGATTAAGATTTTATTCTTAATCATCTCTGTGATTAAGATTTTATTCTTAATCATCTCTGTGATTAAGATTTTATTCTTAATCATCTCTGTGATGAAGATTTTATTTTTAATCATCTCTGTGATTAAGATTTTATTCTTAATCATCTCTGTGATTAAGATTTTAATCTTATTCTTAATCACAGAAAAATATTCCTATGATCAAAAATCTTAATCATATTCATGATTAAGATTTTGCCCATCTCTGATACCAGGTGTCTTCATTAATAAAAAAATCATGCCTGGCCATCAAAAGAGGCTGAAGGATCTGGTTTTTCAGGATGAAATTAATCCTTCAAGTAATAGTAGAATTTAATAAAATTTTAACAACAAATGGCACAATAGTATTTTTCAGCTATTTTTTCCATAGTAAAAAACGAAACAATTAATAGATTTTCATGGAGTTTTCAAAAAGATTTGTAAGATCTTCTTCAGTTTGGGGTCTTGGAGCCAATTTGAGGATTCGATCCTGAAACAAAATGTAAAAAGTAAAAAAATGAGAGGCATATTTTTTTAGGACAAATCAATGATTTTTTTGGGCACAAAAGTTTGTTCAAACCAAAATTTTGACAAAAAACCCTCATTTCATCTTTACTGCTAACCAAAATTTACTGAGATTTGGGTAAAAACGCTGGGTTTTTAGATGTCACACATCTAAATTCTAAAGGCATTCAAACTTTAAGCAAAATGAGGTCTGCCTTTTGAGTCAAAAGTTCAGAGTTGGGCATTATTTTTATTCGTAAATACGAATACGAATCTATTTTTACAACTGTTATTTGCGAATACAAATACGAATTTATTTGTATTCGCACTTTTGAATAAAAATACATTTGTATTTACAAAATCACAGCAGAAAATAAGAATATATTTATATTCGATAGTTCGAATACGGTTATATTCGTATTCGCAGGCAAAAAATACAAATAAATTTGTATTCGCAGGAAAAAAATACAAATAAATTCGTATTCGCAGGAAAAAAAAATACAAATAAATTCGTATTTACAGACAAAAAATACGAATATATTCGTATTAAAAGGCAAAAAATACGAATACATTAGTATTCACGGATAAAAATATAAATACATCAGTATTTACTGAAAAAAATACGATTGCAATCGTATTTCATGAAAAAAGATCTGGTCTGGAGTGTGTCTAGCCTAGGTTACTTCCTCTTATACCATCTCGTACCTCCCCGTACCACCTCATAACTTACTTCCTCAAATTTTGATTAATGGTTAAATTTCTTTTGAGTTTTTGTTTATAGGTTTAATTTTTTTAAGTGTCGAAGTAGAAATAATGGGCTCTTTAGCCTACCGATGTGCCTCCCATAATGGGTAGAAGACTGTATGAAATTTCTCCCTGCTAAAAAAAAGACTTATTAAAAAGTGGCAATTTTTTTTACACCAAAAATTCTTAAAAAATATAAGGAGTAATTGATGAAAATCGGACCAACGGTTAAATTAATGATTTCCCATTTTTTTGGTTTAATGATTCCGACTATTTCTTTTTTGACCGCAGTGAATTTTTAAAATTTCAAACAGACATATCTCCGCCATTTTTTCGAAATTCAAAAATCTCATTCATAAAGTTTCTTCTTCACCGACTAAAGAAAATGTGGTGAAAATTGGTTGAAAATTGTGGCCGTCTAGTGGAGGATTACGGAATATCTTATGAAGTCTGATAAAATTTTTGCAGGCAAGAGTCGTATTTAGGTTTTTATAAAATAAAATACGATTGTAATCGTACTTTTCTGTAAATACGGATGTATTTATATTTTTTATCCGTGAATACGAATTTATTCGTATTTTTTTCGTGTAAATACGAATTTATTTGTATTTTTTTCCTGCGAATACGAATTTATTTGTATTTTTTGCCTACGAATACAATTTATTTGTATTTTTTGCCTGCGAATACGAATATAACCGTATTCGAACTATCGAATATAAATATATTCTTATTTTTCTGCTGTGATTTTGTAAATACAAATGTATTTTTATTCAAAAGTGCGAATACAAATAAATTCGTATTTGTATTCGCAAATAACAGTTGTAAAAATAGAATCGTAATCGTATTTTCGAATAGAAATAATGCCCAACTCTGCTTTTGACCATCCCCTTCCTAAAAAGTTAGGGAATCCTGTTCTGCTACTGCTGCATAATACCTGAGGCAAAGTTCCTTTGACAAGAGCTGGAACGTCATCTTTAGAATAACCAAGCTCGCTTAATCCATTCTCAACTTTCATATCATCCATATATTTTCTGACAGTATCCGCCAGAATCAACCCAGCATCATTTCTTTTAGCATTCATTATATTAGCTCCCAAAAGACCAGCAGCTTCAATATGCCTTTCTGGACAGTGATTGGCCGTAAAATTGAATATTGTAGGAGCACAGATAACAACAGAAAGACCATGAGGTATAATCGGATGATCTTTGCTAAAAATACAGGATTAATGGTTTGTTGATAGTAAATTATACCTGTAACCTTGTGGTTGGTAAGTTTTAACGTTGCCAGAAATGGCGTACGATAAACCATGGCAAAGATGGACGCCAGCGTTTCCAAAGCCGACACCAGCCATAGTCGATGCTAAATGCATACTTGATCTCGCTTCAAGATCATCTTGATTATAAACAGCTCTATTAACACATTAATTAAGAATTTTAACAATATAAAAATAAACCTTTTAAAATATTATTTAAAGTCTGAAGCGCATAACGAGCCCAGACGTCTGATATCGGATTGGAGCCTTGGTATGCAGGCCTAAGAAGAGGATTTGGCGGACAAGGTTTCCTTTCATTGAATGGAATCGCAGTGAAAGATTCCAAAGCATGGCAGAACACATCAAATCTGATAACGATTAAAATAAAATGAAAAAGAAGAAATAATACCCGCTGTAGGCAACTACTCTTTCAGGCAATGATAGAGTATGATGGGGGTCGACCATTCCTAATGTCGGCCTTAGCGCTCTATTCGCTATCCCAGTTTTTGCATGAAGTGGTTCATAATCAAATATGCTCACGCCGGTTGTCTCACTTCCGGTTCCAGATGTTGTAGGCACTATTTTAAACAAAAAATAAATAAACAATTTTATGCATACTTGCTTAGACTTCATAATGCTGCATGAAATAAAAATTAAGGGGATATGAGGGTTTTAAGTTGGTTGCTTTGTACATTTTTTGTTGTGAGCAACGGTTTTTGGTTTTCCCTTCTATCTCGGAAACCGTCGCTTAAAACGAAAAAACCTCCTAACTAAAAGTTGTAGCTACAGAAATTTATTACATAAAATATTATTAGTTTTTCCGTCAGAGCAATATTTTAGGAGATATGAAGGTTTTAAGTTTATGAAGGATTATAGTTTAAACCTCATAACTCCTTAAATATTGCTCTAACGCAAATAATGAATAAATAAATTTTTGTAGGAAATCTTTGTATCTACAACTTTTGCTTAGGACATTTTTTCATTTTGAGCGACGGTTTCCGGGATAGAAGGGAAAAACCGAAAACCGTTGCTCACAACGAAAAATTTGCAAAGCAACTCACTTAAGAACCCTCATATCTCCTTAAGTATTGCTCTGACAAAAAAAACCAATGAAGTCTTTTTGTAGTAAATTTTAGTACCTACAACTTTACTTAGGACGTTTTTCGTTTGAGCGACGGTTTCCGAGATAGAAGGGAAAAACCGAAAACCGTTGTTAACATCGAAAAATTTGCAAAGCAACCAACTTAAATACTTCCATATCTCCTAAAGTATTGCTCTGAGGGAAAAAACTAATAAGATATTTATGTAGTAAATTTTAGTGCCTGCAACTTTTACTTAGGACATTTTTTCGTTTGAGCGACGGTTTCCGAGATAGAAAGGAAAAACCGAAAACCGATGTTAATAACGAAAAATTTGCAAAGCAACTCACTTAAAAACCATCATACCTCCTTAAATGAATGAACACTGATGAAAAAGGAGATTCTTACCTGCGAAAAGAGGTTTTAATGGGACAGTGACTGGTTTTCCTTTGCCGATTGGAGCGTTGACATAATCAAGAAATTCAGCATCAGGATCACTAGTGTAGAGATTAGCTGCTTTACATGTGTCCATGACTGAACCTCCTCCAACAGCGAGAAAACAATCGAAATTCGAAGATTTGGCAAATTTAGTCGCTTCTGCAAAACTAATATGAAAAGATTAATTTTTAGTTTTGATGTCTTCATGTTTACCTTTTGTCTGTAGGTTCGACTCTGACTTTGTCGTAAACGCTGAACTTGACGTTGTGCTTTGTGAGCGAGTCCATGACTGTTTTCACCGGTTGAAGCTTTGAGAGGTTTTCATCGGTCATGACGCATACATTTTTCGCTTTCATGTTCACCATGTCCATACCGATTTCACGAGTTACACCAGGTCCATAGCGAATGGTAGAACAAGCCATCTAGTCATAAAATAGCTTATTTAGGAAATTTAGATGTTATAAACTTCTAAGCTTGAAATTCAACTTCAGAACCATTTTTCAGCAGTCAGATAAGCCGACTTTTTTCTAAATTTCCAAAAATGATGGACATACCTATTATGTCTCATGGTTTCTTTGATTAGATTTACTTTGTTAAAAAATTTAATCGGCCCGTTAAGTAAAGGGTAAAAACTTAACCGGCCCGTTAAGTAAAGGGTAAAAACTTAACCGCCCGTTAAAAAATTCAACCGGCCCGTTAAGTAAAGGGCAAAAATTTAACCGGCCCGTTAAGTGAAGGGCAAAAATTTAACCGGCCCGTTAAGTAAAGGGCAAAACTTAACCGCCCGTTAGAAATTTAACCGGCCCGTTAAGTAATGGGCAAAAATTTAACCGGTCCGTTAAAGAAAGGGTAAAAACTTAACCGGCCCGTTAAGTAAAGGGCAAAAACTTAACCGCCCAAAATGGATAGATTTACTTTGTTAAAAAATTTAATCGGCCCGTTAAGTAAAGGGTAAAAACTTAACCGGCCGTTAAGTAAAGGGTAAAAACTTAACCGCCCGTTAAAAAATTCAACCGGCCCGTTAAGTAAAGGGCAAAAATTTAACCGGCCCGTTAAGTGAAGGGCAAAAATTTAACCGGCCCGTTAAGTAAAGGGCAAAACTTAACCGCCCGTTAGAAATTTAACCGGCCCGTTAAGTAATGGGCAAAAATTTAACCGGTCCGTTAAAGAAAGGGTAAAAACTTAACCGGCCCGTTAAGTAAAGGGCAAAAACTTAACCGCCCAAAATGGATAGATTTACTTTGTTAAAAAATTTAATCGGCCCGTTAAGTAAAGGGTAAAAACTTAACCGGCCCGTTAAGTAAAGGGTAAAACTTAACCGCCCGTTAAAAATTCAACCGGCCCGTTAAGTAAAGGGCAAAAATTTAACCGGCCCGTAAGTAATGGGCAAAAATTTAACGGTCCGTTAAAGAAAGGGTAAAAACTTAACCGGCCCGTTAAGTAAAGGGCAAAAACTTAACCGCCCAAAATGGATAGATTTACTTTGTTAAAAAATTTAATCGGCCCGTTAAGTAAAGGGTAAAAACTTAACCGGCCCGTTAAGTAAAGGGTAAAAACTTAACCGCCCGTTAAAAAATTCAACCGGCTCGTTAAGTGAAGGGCAAAATTTAACCGGCCCGTGAAGTAAAGGGCAAAACTTAACCGCCCGTTAAAAATTTAACCGGCCCGTTAAGTAATGGGCAAAATTTAACCGGTCCGTTAAAGAAAGGGTAAAAACTTAACCGGCCCGTTAAGTAAAGGGCAAAAACTTAACCGCCCAAAATGGATAGATTTACTTGTTAAAAAATTTAATCGGCCCGTTAAGTAAAGGGTAAAAACTTAACCGGCCCGTTAAGTAAAGGGTAAAAACTTAACCGCCCGTTAAAAAATTCAACCGGCCCGTTAAGTAAAGGGCAAAAATTTAACCGGCCCGTTACGTGAAAGGCAAAACTTAACCGCCCGTTAAAAATTTAACCGGCCCGTTAAGTAATGGGCAAAAATTTAACCGGTCCGTTAAGTAAAGGGCAAAAATTTAACCGGCCCGTTAAGTAAAGGGCAAAAACTTAAGCGCCTGTTAAAAAAATTAACCGGCCCATTTAGTAAAGGGTATAACCTTAACCGCCCGTTAAAAAAATTAACCGGCCCAACTTAACCGCGGCGGTAAGTATTTTCCTCCTTTTAGGGGGGCGCAGGCTTCAAAAAGATTGAGAAACACTGTTCTAGACCAATATTTTCATGAACCCACATAAAAAATTTCTGGGCTTTTCGATGCCACAAAAAAATTATTTGGAATTTTTGCCCAGCCATACTACAGAAAGGCGCGAACAAATAGCTCAATTTCTTGCTACTTAATTTTTTTCCACCATAAATTCGGCCCATTTAGTAAAGGGTAAAACCTTAACCGCCCGTTAAAAAAATTAACCGGCCCAACTTAACCGCGGCGGTAAGTATTTTTCTCCTCTTAGGGGGGCGCAGGCTTCAAAAAGATTGAGAAACACTGTTCTAGACCAATGCTATTTTCATGAACCCAAATAAAAATTTCTGGGCTTTTCGATGCCACAAAAAAATTATTTTGGAATTTTTGCCAGCCATACTACAGAAAGGCGCGAACAAATAGCTCAATTTCTTGCTACTTAATTTTTTTCCACCATAAATTCGGCCCATTTAGTAAAGGGTAAAACCTTAACCGCCGTTAAAAAAATTAACCGGCCCAACTTAACCGCGGCGGTAAGTATTTTCTCCTCTTAGGGGGGCGCAGGCTTCAAAAGATTGAGAAACACTGTTCTAGACCAATGCTATTTTCATGAACCCAAATAAAAATTTCTGGGCTTTCGATGCCACAAAAAAATTATTTTGGAATTTTTGCCCAGCCATACTACAGAAAGGCGCCAACAAATAGCTCAATTTCTGGCTACTTAATTTTTTTCCCACCATAAATTCTAAATAATGAAGGTATAAATTTCAATTTTTATTTATCAGGTAAAACGCTGCCGCGTCCCTGGATATTTTGTTATCTTATTCATTGTTACACAATTCATAAGGAGCAAAAAACGTCCATGACCTTCATGTCAATTCTAATTTAATTACGTAAGTGTACCTTCCCCCTTGAAAATTATTTATTTATACTTTTATTACTTCAAACGCATAATCGGTCGGAGGTAAAGGAATTCCAGCAGATGTGGCATTTCTTAAATGGACAGGTCCTTGATGAGAATGCGCAGGACATTTGCACCTAAAAAATTAAAAATGAAAAATCATAAAAATAAGAAAAAATTACTTACGAAACGGAAGTTACGGCCTGAATTAAATCTAAAACTCTTTTTTTTGGAAGCATTTTTAAAAATAACAGGTGGCAGTTGGTATGTGGAAGATCTTCTCTTATCAACTGGTTTGTTTATTCGTTTCTAGAGGCCACCTCGTTTTCCCCCACTTTTTATTACTGAAGGACATTTAAAATAATTTAAATAGTTTAAAATTCGCTTTGTTTTTATTTAAAATACAGTGACTAAAAAAATTAAAGAATTTTATTTTTTGAAATAATTGAAACAGTGAGTTGAATACATCGATGTATACAGGGTGTCCGGAAACACATGGCAAGCGTCTGGGAGAGCGTTAAAAAGTGATTTTACGAAAAAAGTTAAACGTAAACCCCTCTTAATTTAAATCAAAGAATTTGATGGTGTAGTTTAAAATCCGCCTGGATATACAGGGTGTCCCAGACACAACCTAACTTCGTTATTTCAAATGAGAACCCCTATTTTTATTTCAGATTCGTAATCTACGTAAAATTCAAGTAGATTTGAGTACTCATATGACGATTTTGGACAACTTTTAAAAAATGTCAAAATTTAGCGTTTTTTGCGCTAAAATCCGTTAAAATTGACCTAGGAGACTCGTTTTTTTTTAATTCCACTTATTTTTTCCCGAAGAATCCAACTGTCTCAAATTTGAGCATCTTCGCATTCAGCATCACGAGATTTCGTCGCTAATGGCCTTTTTTCAAGTTAGAACCCAAATTTTTAGTTCAGAAATGAAAATTAGCACTTGTTGAAAGGAATTTTTCTTTCGGACCACAAATTTTGAAAGAGCTACAGCGTCTTTGTGTTTATGCATCAAAAATTAAAATTCCGTCAACAAATCGCTAATTTCCATTTTGAAGTATGGAATTTGGAGTTAAACTTGAAAAAAGGCCATTAGCGACGAAATCTCGTGATGCAGAATGCGAAGATGCTCAAATTTGAGACAGTTGGATTCTTCGGGAAAAAATAAGTGGAATTAAAAAAAAAACGAGTCTCCTAGGTCAATTTTAACGGATTTTAGCGCAAAAAAACGCTAAATTTTGACATTTTTTAAAAGTTGTCCAAAATCGTCATATGAGTACTCAAATCTACTTGAAATTTTGCGTAGATTACGAATCTGAAATAAAAAATAGGGGTTCTCATTTGAAATAACGAAGTTAGGTTGTGTCTGGGACACCCTGTATATCCAGGCGGATTTTAAACTACACCATCAAATTCTTTGATTTAAATTAAGGGGGGTTTACATTTAACTTTTTTTCGTAAAACCACTTTTTAACGCTCTCCAGACGCTTGCCATGTGTTTCCGGACACCCTGTATACTAAACCTGGATAGCTCGTCGGGCCCATTCTCTGGTTGAAAAGTGTAACCTGCAAACCGCGCATGCGAAGTAAGGAAATTACATCGCTGGCCTTGTATGCGCAACTGGTGTCCAATTATCAAACTACTAAAATGACGTTTAAGTGACTAACAAAACGCGGGAGTTGGATAGTTGCCTAGCAACTAGTTCATAATGCCAACGCTTGAGTAAATATCTTCGCTGTACGCGCGGCGATGTAGTCAGAGGCCCCTCCCACTCGCATCAATTCTGAACTCGACGAGCTATCCAGGTTTAGTATATACATCGATGGTTGAATATTGAAAGGTTGGGTTTGGATATCGATCCGTGTGAGGTGCCACCCCACCGAGTAGGGTCGTGTTTTTTGAACATTTTTTTATATAAAATGAATTCCCTTTTAGAAAGTATGGATATTGAAAAAAGCATGACGAATCTATTTTTCCCCCAAGATAATTTCTGTCGTTTGTGTTCTTTGGTTCAGGACAAGCTTCTGCCAATTTTCGACAGTTCGGGAAGTCGGGTTGACGAGAAAATCAAAGACTGCCTTCCTTCGCTGGACGTAAGTAAACACGGCTAAACCCGCAAGACTTAAAAGCTCTGCGGGTCCGAGATTTAAGGCGCTGGATGCTAGTTTGCCCTTTTTTCGTTCTTCGAGGCAAACATTCCCAAAACTTTATCCAGAAATGTCACTTAATTGGCGGTTAATAAGCTCTAAATTTGCTAATTCATGATTGCCCATAAAACTCAAGAAAGTCGTAGAAAAAAGTATGAATTTTTAATCAAATATGGATGAATACGTCCAACTCTGGTAGAAAATGGGCCAAAATCAAGCTTAAATTAAGTATTAGGTGTACAAAATGAAACTCGGCTAAAATCTACAAAATTCAAATTTACCCTATGGCTGAGTTTCATTTGTACACCTAATAAATAAAAATTGTAGGAAATTTCATTCTCTATAAATTTGTACTTAATTATTTTTTTCTAGGATGCGCCATTTTCGGAAAATAATATTTTTTAAATAAATTTATCTTGAAAACAGTTCGTCCTAGAGAAAAAATGAATAGAATAAAAATTAAAGAGAATTCAATTTCCAACAGATTTTATTTAGTGCATTTTTTCAATATCTGTAACGGTTTACGATTTACAAGCCTTTAAAAATTAACCTTCTTAATGGTTATACTTCAATAACCTTCTTACACGGAGAAGGTCAACTTTTGATGGTCTTTAACGCCTAAAATGTTCAAAATTTTGAAAAAATGAACTACTAGGTGTACAAAATGAAACTCGGCTAAAATCTACAAAATTCAAATTTACCCTGTGGCTGAGTTTCATTTTGTACACCTAATAAATAAAAATTGTAGGAAATTTAATTCTCTATTTGTACTTAATTATTTTTCTAGGATGCACCATTTTCGGAAAATAATTTTTTTTAAAATAAATTTATCTTGAAAACAGTGCGTCCTAGAGCAAAAATGAATAAAATATAAATTAAAGAGAATTAAATTTCCAACAGATTTATTAGTGCATTTTTCAATATCTGTAACGGTTTACGATTACAAGCCTTTAAAAATTAACCTTCTTAATGGTTATACTTCAATAACCTTCTTACACGGAGAAGGTCAACTTTTGATGGGCTTTAACGCCTAAAATGTTCAAAATTTTGAAAAAATGAACTACTAGGTGTACAAAATGAAACTCGGCTAAAATCTACAAAATTCAAATTTACTCTGTGGCTGAGTTTCATTTTGTACACCTAATAAATAAAAATTGTAGGAAATTTAATTCTCTATTTTGTACTTAATTATTTTTTTCTAGGATGCACCATTTTCGGAAAATAATTTTTTAAATAAATTATCTTGAAAACAGTGCGTCCTAGAGCAAAATGAATAGAATAAAAATTAAAGAGAATTAAATTTCCAACAGATTTTATTTAGTGCATTTTTTCAATATCTGTAACGGTTTACGATTTACAAGCCTTTAAAAATTTAGCCTTCTTAATGGTTATACTTCAATAACCTTCTTACACGGAGAAGGTCAACTTTGATGGACTTTAACACCTAAAATGTTTAAAATTTGAAAAAATGAACTACTAGGTGTACAAAATGAAACTCGGCTAAAATGTACAAAATTCAAATTTACCCTATGGCTGAGTTTCATTTGTACACCTAATAAATAAAAATTGTAGGAAATTTAATTCTCTATTTTGTACTTAATTATTTTTTCTAGGATGCGCCATTTTCGGAAAATAATTTTTTTTAAATAATTTATCTTGAAAAACAGTTCGTCCTAGAGAAAAAATGAATAGAATAAAAATTAAAGAGAATTAAATTTCCAACAGATTTTATTTAGTGCATTTTTTCAATATCTGTAACGGTTTACGATTTACAAGCCTTTAAAAATTAACCTTTTTAATGGTTATACTTCAATAACCTTCTTACTCGGAGAAGGTAAACTTTTGATGGACTTTAACGCCTAAAATGTTCAAAATTTTGAAAAATAAACTACTAGGTGTACAAAATGAAACTCGGCTAAAATCTACAAAATTCAAATTTACCCTGTGGCTGAGTTTCATTTAGTACACCTAATAAATAAAAATTGTAGGAAATTTAATTCTCTATTTTGTACTTAATTATTTTTTTCTAGGATGCGCCATTTTCGGAAAATAATATTTTTTTAAATAAATTTATCTTGAAAACAGTTCGTCCTAGAGAAAAAATGAATAGAATATAAATTAAAGAGAATTAAATTTCCAACAGATTTTATTTAGTGCATTTTTTCAATATCTGTAACGGTTTACGATTTACAAGCCTTTAAAAATTAACCTTCTCAATGGTTATACTTCAATAACCTTCTTACACGGAGAAGGTCAACTTTTGATGGGCTTTAACGCCTAAAATGTTCAAAATTTTGAAAAAATGAACTACTAGGTGTACAAAATGAAACTCGGCTAAAATCTACAAAATTCAAATTTACCCTGTGGCTAGTTTCATTTTGTACACCTAATAAATAAAAATTGAGGAAATTTAATTTTCTATAAATTTGTACTTAATTATTTTTTGTAGGATGCACCGTTTTCGGAAAATAATTTTTTTAGAAATAAATTTATGTTGAAAACAGTTGCGTCCTAGAGAAAAAATGAATGGAATAAAAATTAAAGAGAATTAAATTTCCAACAGATTTTATTTAGTGCATTTTTTCAATATCTGTAACGGTTTACGATTTACAAGCCTTTAAAATTAACCTTCTTAATGGTTATATTCAATAACCTTCTTACACGGAGAAGGTCAACTTTTGATGGACCTTAACGCCTAAAATGTTTAAAATTTTGAAAAAATGAACTACTAGGTGTACAAAATGAAACGTGGCTAAAATCTACAAAATTCAAATTTACCCTGTGGCTGAGTTCATTTTGTACACCTAATAAATAAAAATTGTAGGAAATTTAATTCTCTAAATATTGTGTACTGAATTATTTTTTCAGGAGCACCATTTTCGGAAAATAATTTTTTTTAAATAAATTTATCTTGAAAACTTGCGTCCTAGAGAAAAAATAAATAGAATAAAAATTAAAGAGAATTAAATTTCCAACAGATTTTATTAGTGCATTTTTTCAATATCTGTAACGGTTTACGATTTACAAGCCTTTAAAAATTAACCTTCTTAATGGTTATACTTCAATAACCTTCTTACACGGAGAAGGTCAACTTTTGATGGACTTTAACGCCTAAAAAGTTCAAAATTTTGAAAAATGAACTACTAGGTGTCAAAATGAAACTCGGCTAAAATCTACAAAATTCAAATTTACCCTGTGGCTGAGTTTCATTTTGTACACCTAATAAATAAAAATTGTAGGAAATTTAATTCTCTAAATTGTACTATTTTTTTTCTAGGATGCCATTTTCGGAAAAAATTTTTTTTAAATAAATTTATCTTGAAAACAGTGCGTCCTAGAGAAAAAATGAATAGAATAAAAATTAAAGAGAATTAAATTTCCAACAGATTTTATTTAGTGCATTTTTTCAATATCTGTAACGGTTTACGATTTACAAGCCTTTAAAATTAACCTTCTTAATGGTTATACTTCAATAACCTTCTTACACGGAGAAGGTCAACTTTTGATGGGCTTTAACGCCTAAATGTTCAAAATTTTGAAAAAATGAACTAGTAGATGTACAAAATGAAACTCGGCTAAAATCTACAAAATTCAAATTTACCCTGTGGCTGAGTTTTTTGTACACCTAATAATAGCTAATTTTTTAATCATTTTTTATATTTTGTTAAAAAATAGATAAAACAAAATGATGGGAAGCCTCAGATGATCTGTCTGGATTGTATGACAAAACTAAACATGTTCCACGAATTTCTCCACCAGTGTATTCAAGCTGAAAAAAGCTAGAATTGTACCTTGAAAGTTATAATCAGCCACAAGTAAAAATTGTTTGAATAAGTACATTTTTTAATGTTATTTTTTAAGGATTCGCTCAAAGATAGTTTTACGAATGATCAAATAATTGTATTTGGGTAAACGACTCGAAATTGGAGGAACCGTTGAATGTCGGACTGCAAAACGAGGGGGTTATCGTTTTGAGTAAATTGGATTCATCGCTCAACGATTCTTCAGTCCAAGATCTTGTCGTAATGGTCGAGCTTAAATATAAAGACAATTTACCTTCAAACGGCTCAAGCCTTCTTGAACTTTCACCTCTAAAACCGATTGTAAATCCGACGAGGGACCAAGCTACGAGTCACTACTCGACCTCGACTCTTTCAAAGAAAACGGAATCGTCGATTATATCGCACATCAAAATGTAAACATCGAGACTAAAATTAATCAAGCCAAGGATACAAAAGATGACAAGTAAGTTTATTTTCTTTACAGCGTTTTAAATCATCTTTTTAGGCCAGTTAAAGAAAAAGTACTTTTCGAATGTACTTATTGTGAAAGGAAATTTAACAGGAGAACTCGACTTAATTATCATTTGGCCAGCCATACAGCAATTCGGCCGCACAAATGTGACCAATGTGATAAAACATTTGCCATGAGGTAATTTTTTTTAAGGAGGTATGATGTTTTTAAGTGAGTTGCTTTGCAAATTTTTCGGTTTTTCCCTTCTATCTCGGAAACCGTAGCACAAAACGAAAAAATGTCCTAAGTAAAAGTTGTAGGTACTGAAATTTACTACATAAAATATCTTATTAGTTTTTTCCGTCAGAGCAATACTTTAGGAGATACGGAAGTATTTAAGTTGGTTGCTTTGCAAATTTTTCGTTGTTAACAACGGTTTTCGGTTTTTCCCTTCTATCTCGAAACCGTCGCTCAAAACGAAAAAAACGTCCTAAGTAAAAGTCGTAGCTACGGAAATTTCCTACAAAAAAGACCTCATTGGTTTTTATGTCAGAGCAATACTTAGGGAGATATGATGGTTTTTAAGTGAGTTGCTTGCAAATTTTTCGTTGTGAGCAACGGTTTTCGGTTTTTCCCTTCTATCTCGGAAACCGTCGCTCAAAACGAAAAATGTCCTAAGTAAAAGTTGTAGGTACAAAGATTTCCTACAAAATTTCTTTATTCATTATTTGCGTAGGAGCAATATTTAAGGAGTTATGAGGTTAAAACTAATAATCCTACAGAGCCTGTCTGAAAACTTAAACCTTCATATCTCCTAAAATATTGCTCTGACGGAAAAAACCAATAAGCTATTTTATGTGTTAATTTTTGTACCTACAACTTTTGCTTAGGACATTTTTTCGTTTTGAGCGACGGTTTCCAAGATAGAAGGGAAAAACCGAAAACCGTTGCTCACAACGAAATATGTACAAAGCAACAAACTTAAAACCCTCATATCCCTTAAACTAGACATTCATAAGGTTTTAAATTTATTGTTTTCAGATGGGATTTGAACCTCCATCAAAAAGTTCACACGAGAACGTTCGCATGCGAACTTTGCGACAAAGTGTTCATTACAAAATCGAAGCTTGAGCGACACGCACGAGTACATACAGGAGAGAAGCCCTACCCTTGCAACCAGTGCGGAAAATCATTCGGAGAAAAACGAAACCTCGACAATCACATCCGAACTCACACCGGAATCAGACCATTTGTATGCGCAATTTGTGATAAAACGTTCGCCATCCGTTCGCATATGGTCGAACATCTAAACATCCACAAAAAAACACCTCCTTTTAGGTAAAACGTTTTATTCAAATCCTTTATTTAGATTTATTTCAGATGCTCTATATGCAGTAAAACATTCAAATGGAGGACGAATTACAAAAGACATCTAAGGCTCCACCAAGGGTATAACAAGAATTAGAGTTTAAAAATTACATTCTCATTCCATTCTCTTTGATGTTACGCTTTTTTTTTCTACTAGATTTTATGAAATGAGTGCCAAACTATATTTGGGACCATGTGTTTTGTATGTAGAAAGTATTTTATATAGTGGTGCTCTTAAATATTTTATTGTTAACAATCAAAAGACCAAACTTTAACTAGTCGTTCAATTTTAATGTACTAATACTGTTGTGATATAGAAACAATTTTTTTTTCTTTCTTCGTATAGTGTTTTTTTATTTATTTTTAATAAAGTGGACCTTCAATCAAGAAGACCATTCAAAAATTAGGAGAAAGCCCTAAAATTGAAGTTTGTTTGGTCTAAATTATTCAGAAAATCTAAATTTTGAAGGTCGACTTCAAATAGAAAATGAAATGTTTTTGTTTTTCTATTCGGAGAAGTCGAGAATGAAAAATATTTTACCTCATGTTTAGTCTCGGCACAGAATTTTGTACCATTTGTGTTCTACAGAGTTGGGCATACTCAGGCTCATAAATATGAATACAAAAGTATGTATTCATAAATCTAAAACTTATGAATAAATACGAATATATGGATAACTCTAGAAATCCTCCCAATTATTTTTAAAAGATAATTTACCATAAAAGAAACTTAAGATCTTTTTTATGCATGTGTGATAATCAGTGTTGGGCGTAATCGTAATCGCAAGTTTCTTAATTACGATTACAATTATAATCGTATTCGTATTTTTTCTGCGATTACAATTGTAATCGCATTTTTTTTAATGATTACAATCGTAATCGTATTTTTTTCTGCGATTAAAATCGTAATCGTATTTTTTTTTTTGTGATTACCATTATAATCGTATTTAATTCAATTACTATTGGTGCTTCGTTTCATAGATTCGTATTATATTCTGGTGGTTATATTAGTAATATAAATGTAAAGTATGAATATGCCCAATATTAACTGTTATTTTAGGCCCTTCGGTGAATTTTTGTTACCAATTTTTTTACTATGAACTTTTACATTTTGGTGATATTGTTATTTTAATTGATAAATTTTATTAGAGTAAATTGATGTAAAAATTAATTTTTTTCTTTAAGATTTGGATGTTTTTAGAAGTTTAAAAAAAAGAGAATTTACAAATGGAAGTTTTTTTTAGCCCTGTCTTTAAGGAGTATGATGGTTTTTAAGTGAGTTGCTTTGCAAATTTTTCGTTGTTAACAACGGTTTTCGGTTTTTCCCTTCTATCTCGGAAACCGTCGCTCAAAACGAAAAAATGTCATAAGTAAAAGTTGTAGGTACTGAATTTACTACATAAAATATCTTATTAGTTTTTTCCGTCAGAGCAATACTTTAGGAGATATGGAAGTATTTAATTGGTTGCTTTGCAAATTTTTCGTTGTTAACAACGGTTTTCGGTTTTTCCCTTCTATCTCGGAAACCGTCGCTGAAAACGAAAAAACGTCTAAGTAAAAGTCGTAGCTACGAAAATTCCTACAAAAAAGACCTCATTGGTTTTTTTGTCAGAGCAATACTTAAGGAGATATGAGGGTTCTTAAGTGAGTTGCTTTGCAAATTTTTCGTTGTGAGCAACGGTTTTCGGTTTTTCCCTTCTATCTCGGAAACCGTCGCTCAAAACGAAAAAATGTCCTAAGTAAAAGTTGTAGGTACAAAGATTTCCTACAAAAATTTCTTTATTTATTATTTGCGTAGAGCAATATTTAAAGAGTTATGAGGTTAAAACTAATAATCCTACAGAGCCTGTCTGAAAACTTAAAACCTTCATATCTCCTAAAATATTGCTCTGACGGAAAAAACTAATAAGATATTTTATGTAGTAAATTTCCGTAGCTACAACTTTTACTTAGGACATTTTTTCGTGTTGAGCGACGGTTTCCAAGATAGAAGGGAAAAACCGAAAACCGTTGCTCACAACGAAATATGTACAAAGCAACCAACTTAAAACCCTCATATACCCTTAAAAACCTATAGTAAGGGAATGAAAAAAATTTTGTTTAAATTTAGTTTATTTCAAAACACAAATTTCTATATACCTAACATCAAACTTTACATAATGGAATCAAAAGAATTTAAAAAAAAGATATTAAAGTTTAAACCGACGGTCAATCTTTTTTGTCTGAAAATAAAAGAAAACATAAAATAATGAAATAAAGTAAATCTTTGTTACCTTTTCGCCATTTTTCGGCTGCGGCAAAGTTGGTCATACCTTTACCGCTTACGCCGCATGTCCCGATGCCAACTCTTCCATCAACATTGCTTGGAGATGCGAATATACTTTTTTTCACAACACCTTTTTTGCTTGTCTATGAATAAAATTATTAATAAAAAGAAAAAAAGAAGTTTTAAATACCTTTGAGGCAAATGAGAGCCATCTTTTTCTCCACTTCTCTCTCATGTTCAAGCTGTTTATGCCTAACTAACTTTTTTTGCTTTTTCTTCTTTTGGTATTCTCTAAGCTTAGCTAAATTTTGTTTCCTAAAAGAACAAAAATATAATTCTTTATTCAGAAAAAATTCTTACTTATATTTTGAGTTTCCTTCGGGCATTTCTCGAATAAAATCGACAGTGGTGACTTCCGCGCTTTTATTATGTTTGAATATAACGGAAACTTCGTCGTTATCTATAGTTTCAATTCTCGCTTCATAGTATCTGAAAAATTATTATCAAAAAATGGTTTTTTAAAATGAAAAAATGTACTACTGGCCATCTTGAACTAAAAGAGCCATACATTTATCGCCGATTTTCCAGTCTTTTTTTGAAGGTAATGTTATCGGTACTGTGGGCGTCTCTTCTGCTCAACATAAAAAATGAGTTTTAAAAAATCATAGAAGCATAAGATGGGGAAGAGAAGTCCCACTGTAAAAATTCTTAGGAAGATAGAGCAGAAATAGAAAATAAAGAAAAAGGGATTTCTTGGCCAATTAAGAAATTTTCATAAAAAACACACAAGAAAACCAGTGCTTAGGATATTTGTGATGTTGGCTGATGGACCATAGAACATCATCCTGCATAATTTTTAACTAAAGAAGTTATTGTGATACCCTCGACGTCGGGTTTTTGGGGAAGGGTCTTCCAGACCCCAGAGCAGTGTTGGGCGTAATCGTAAGCAAGTTTCTTATTCCGATTACGATTACAATCGTATTCGTATTTTTTTCTGCGATTACAATCGTAATTGTATTTTTTTCTGCGATTACCATTATAATCGTATTTTTTCTGCGATTACAATCATAACACATTATTTTCCAGCGTGATCGTATTTTCGTTAGCGTTTACGGCTCGTATATGGCATCAGGTAATCTCAGTAAAAATGTCATATACGAGCCGTAAACGCTAACAAAAATACAATTACGCCCGTAATCGCTGAAAAAAAAATGCGATTATCAAGGAAAAAAATACGATTATAATGGTATTGCAGAAAAAAATACAATTACGATTGTAATCGCAGAAAAAAAATAGGTTACGGTTTTAATCGTAAAAAAAATGCGATTACAATCGTAATCCCAGAAAAAATATGAATGCGATTGTAATCGTAATCGATTACGATTATAATGTAATCGTAATTAAGAACTTGCGATTACAATGTAATCGTAATTGGGATTACGATTACGCCCAACACTGCCCCGGAGGGTCAAATCGAATATTGATCTTACCGATCTCAACTTTGTCTGCAGTTCCGGCTGGCCATAGCATTTTTCCGGAACACTTTATGGCTACAGTTTTCAACCGATATTCATCAAATTTTCAAAATCTTCTTAAGGGGATATGAGGGTTTTAAATTGGTTGCTTTGTACATATTTCATTGTGAGCAACGGTTTTCGGTTTTTCCCTTCTATCTTGGAAACCGTCGCTCAAAACGAAAAAAATGTCCTAAGTAAAAGTTGTAGCTACGAAAATTTACTACATAAAATATCTTATTAGTTTTTTGCGTCAGAGCAATATTTTAGGAGATATGCAGCTTTTAAGTTTTCAGACAGGCTCTGTAGGATTATTAGTTTTAACCTCATAACTCCTTAAATATTGCTCTTACGCAAATAATAAATAAGGAATTTTTGTAGGAAATCTTTGTACCTACAACTTTTACTTAGACATTTTTTCGTTTGAGCGACGGTTTCCGAGATAGAAGGGAAAAACCGAAAACCGTTGCTCACAACGAAAAATTTGCAAAGCAACTCACTTAAGAACCCTCATATCTCCTTAAGTATTGCTCTGACAAAAAAACCAATGAATTTTTTGTAGGAAATTTCCGTAGCTACGACTTTACTTATGACGTTTTTTCGTTTTGAGCGACGGTTTTCGAGATAGAAGGGAAAAACCGAAAAACGTTGTTAACAACGAAAAATTTGCAAAGCAACCAACTTAAATACTTCCATATCTCCTAAAGTATTGCTCTGGCGGAAAAAACTAATAAGATATTTTATGTAGTAAATTTTAGTACCTACAACTTTTACTTATGACATTTTTTCGTTTTGAGCGACGGTTTCCGAGATAGAAGGGAAAAACCGAAAAATTTGCAAAGCAACTCACTTAAAAACCATCATACCTCCTTAAGTCGTAGAACAAGAAAGTAACGAGGGCGATTTTTGAATTTCAAAAAAAAGCGGAGATTCTTAAATTTTTCACAAATTTAAGAACTAAAAAAATTATCATTTTATTTAATAGGGAGAAATTTCATACTTCCACCCTTAACGAGAGGCACATCCCTAGGGCAAAGAGCCCATTATTTTTGATACTTCCCCCTCCTATATTTTTACTTCTCTTTTAGGAAGTTTTCGCTGGAAGCTCATTAAATAAGTACTTTTTATGAGACATTAACTTTTTTAAATCATGTATCAGTTCATAAAAACATATTTCACCTTCTTGTAGCTGTGCTTTGATGAGATCTTTCGTTAATGTAATAACTTCTTCCAAATCCGTTTTTAATTTGACAAGTTCTTCATTTTCTGGATTGGTAGTCAAAGCAGCTTCCACCTAGAAATCACAAACAATTAAATAAAAGCAGCTGTCTACAACAGATTCGGCTGTTGAACATCAAGAGATTCAAGACAAAATTCATCCAGGGTCAACAAGTTAACTTTACCTGCTGCAGCTGAAGTCTGTAGTTCACCAAATTTGACTCTAATTCATCCATATTTACTTTAATTAAATTCAAATTGATTGAAATTTGAAATTGATCAATTTTTACAAAAAATTGTTGAGAAACAACAAAATAAGTGGAAGGTTCAAACACAAACACAACGTTGACAAACAGTGGTCTCAACTTAAACCGAAATCCAAGCTATTTAGGATGTGCACTTTAGTATTATTTTAGTATATTTATATTTTAGTATAGATACATAGATTATTTAGCTACTAAACCACTTTTTAGTGTCTCAAAAAGAGTTTGAAAAAAATTGAAAAATCGATTTTTAAAAAGTTTTGAAAAGTCGGAGGGCGGAGGCACTTTGTGGGAGCGGCGCTTTCGCCGTTCGAGTCGAGTGGTACCGAGTCCGCCATTTTGATTGTTGTTTAGTGCCGTGAAGGGAACGTCGATTCCAAACTGGAGAATGCGTTAAAAATAAACAATTTATGAACGCTTTTTGTATATTTTCCTACTGATGGGAACCTCATTCAACAAGGAGATTCGTTCTTTTTAATATTTGTGAGTATTCCGACCCGAAATTCGATAAAATATTGTCAATTCTACGGTCGGGTAACTGTAATAGAAAAAAACCGCCAACTGTTACTAGACTCTTTGCCCGTTTCATGAAATAATAAACCGTTTAACTTATTCTAGTTTAATTTATTCCAACAAATTGTTATTAAATAATTAAGAATTAGCGTGTTTTTTTAAGTTATTTTTATTTTTGTTTATCTGTGAGGTTAACTACCCGCTTCTTTTTATTGTTTTTAGTTGTACTGAAAAGAAAAGAATTTCGAGATGTTTTACGCACATTTCGTTTTGGCCAAAAAAGGGCCTTGGCGCGAATTTGGCTCGCTGCTCATTGGGACAAGAAGCTTACTAAAGCCCATGTTTTTGAGACCAATATTGAGAAGTCGGTCGACGGTATTCTGCAGCCTAAAGTAAGTTTTTTTTGCATCAACATTGTTTTTTGGCCCAGAAAAACTATGTGGTTTTTCGTCTTCCCAGTTGTTCTCAAGGTATAACTCATTATTTTTAATAGGTGAAAATGGCATTGCGAACGTCTGGACATTTGTTGTTGGGTGTCGTCCGTATTTATTCACGGAAGGCAAAGTATCTTTTGGCCGACTGTAATGAAGCTTTTGTCAAAATAAAAATGGCATTCAGGCCCGGAATGGTCGATTTGCCTGAAGATAACCGAGAAGCGGCCATCAACGCAATCACTCTTCCGGAAGTCTTTCATGATTTCGATTCAACAATGCCGGAGTTGAAGTAAGCGTGAAGTTTTTCTTTTCATGTTTTATCTCTTTTTTTAGTGATGTTGATATCGAAGCGCAATTCAGCTTGAATCAGTCGAGAGCTGAGGAGATCACTATGAGAGAGGACTATGGAAACATGTCATCATTGGTTGAACATGAAGAAGGTTTTGGTGACATGGGTTTCGGCGCTGAAGGTCCTGGTGACATCCTTCGTCATGCTTCTAGGCTAGAGCAGTCTTTGGAACAAGTAATTTGATTGAATAAATTGTAGTCTTAGTCATTCGTTTTAGAATTTATTGTTCAGCGAAGGCGTTGACCATTTAGACAAGGAAAAAGATCCGCAGCCGTCGACATCCGCTACATCTCTGGATCGTCGGCTTGGAATTGGACGCTCCCATTAGAGATGATGGCTTTGGTGGAAACTTAGGATCTGACATAATGGGTTAGTTGTTTCTACTGCTTTTTGAATTGTTTACTGATTATTGTTTTAGCTGGAGGATTATTCGAAGGTGGTTTTTGATGATGCGCCTATGCAAGTGCCTGTTGTTGAGCAAAGTGTAGGAGCGCAAGATTCAGGGATGCCTGCTTTAGGACATGGGAGCGACGATGATGATGACGATGGAGATAGATTCGGTGGTGCTCCTAGTCCTGCTGGAGGAAGTTCTGATGATGGGTCAAGACCAAATAGCCCACTCAACGGTATGCTTGGTGCTTCAGATATGCCGATGCCGTCTCAGCATTCAATTTTCCCTCCACCAGCATTACCTCCTGAAGTAGCACCACCAGAACCTCAGCCGCAAGATCATACAGTTTTACTTCACAATGAAGAAGAATCGTTTGCATTAGGACCTGTAGACACCTCAGCTCTACGCGGTTCCACCAAAACAAAACGAAAGCGTAAACTTATCGTTGATGAAGTTAAAAATATTTCGGGCGAAGAAATGAAATCTCAGTTAAGCGACACGAGCGATATTGTCACAAGTTTGGATTTAGCTCCACCCACCAAAAGACTTATGCACTGGAAAGAAACGGGAGGCGTAGAAAAACTTTTCGCTCTCCCTGGACGTAACATTCCTGCCAGAGCTTTATTTAAAAACTACCAGAGACATCTGACAAGTAGAGCTGTCCCTAATGAAGAAGGGATACCTGATACAGATAAAGATGCTATGCATCTTGAGCATGTTCCTGAAGAAGCGGTTCATGTTCCGGGTAAAAGAGGTAGGAAGAGGAAGATTTTGGAACCTGAGGAGCCACCGATTGTTGAAGAAGTGAAACGGACGCCGATGAGGGTCGAACATGAAGAACATCATGCGCCTGAACCAGCCGCTGACACAAACGGAATAGCGCATATGGACCAAACAATCCCGCAGCCACATGCGACACCTCTTCAGGCGCCCAATATGACACCGTTTAGCCTTCCTGATACGTCTCTACCTCATCTCCCGCCGGAACAGATGAGCCTTCTTGAGCAAACTTTAGCCCCCGGACAGACACCTTTGCACAACATGGGTTACGACGGTGGCCATGACCAAGGTGACATGATGGCCAATATGGGCTACGACGAACACGCCCCTCCTCCTACAACACCAGGCGCCATTTCAGAAAAGGACAAGCCACCCCCTGGCAAGACGACTACGATCTACCAGTTTCTGTCGGACCTGTAAGTACTCAACATCTTCTACTGTATCATCATAATAATTATTCTTTAGCCTGAAGAACAAGCGATGGATGAAACCTTTGAGCAATTTGAGGAAAGAGTCCTCAACAAAAGAGCGACCCACATGTACAGTTTGGTTCGCTCCAAACTGGAATTCGACAACAAAGTCGGCTTTTCATCTATGGTCGTCAGGAATAACCGCAAACAGGTACGAATTGCTGCTTAACTCCTTTAACGCAGATTTAACCCTTCTTTCAGGTGGCACAGAAGTTCTACTCTCTTCTCATGCTTAAAAAATTCCAAGTCGTCGAGCTCGAACAAGAAGCCTCCTACACCGAAATTTACATAGAACGTGGTCCAAAATTCGATAATCCAACTCTTTAAAGGTTTGGAAAAGTACTCTCTTGTACATATTTTTTTATTTAACATATAAACCCAAAAATCCTCTTGTTAATTTTTAAAATCGCTTATTTTACCCGAGAGTACCCTATTTTAAGACATTGTAATAATTATACTGTACACTAAAAATTATTTTTCTTGTTGTTTTTTAAAAAACATGACAAAACAAGGTTTTGGACTGACATAAAGGGATTTACGTCAAGTTAAACTTATATATTTGATAATTATTATAGCTAATGTTTAGGGCTATTTTCACTTTCTTATTGTACATAAAAAAAAGAACCATGTAAAGAATTGTTCTTGAAAAAGAATTTTTTATTTGCAAAATTTCCAATTTTGGAAAATTTCTTATAAAGGGTTTTTCCTGTCTGCCCTGTTAGAATTGAAAGTTGTATCTTCCCATCATTTTTTCCCCTTTTAAGTTACAATGCCCGATTCATACAGGGCAGTTTTTTTTTTCATCTTTTCTCAGACCGTTCTAAATTTAATTTTTTTACTTTTTTTTTCCTTATAAAAGAAAAAAATTTTTAGGATAATTTTTTTTTGTTTAGAATTTATTGCATACCAAAGTACAAAATATGTATTAAGAAATTTCTTGCTTAATTTTTTTATGCACAGTTTGGTTTAATTTTTTTTTTTCTAAATAAATTAAGAATATATTATATTATGTATAGTTCACTTGAATGGGAAATATTTTTTGTTAAATTAATTTGTAAAATGTAAAATAAAAGTAAATGTTGTTCCATTATTAAAATAATAAAAAAGGACATGAATGTTTACTTTTGCAAAACCCTATCTTGCTTCAATTTAAGCTTTTTACTTCTATAAACCTGTATAAAAAAAGATTTAGATATTAGCTTCTTAAATAAACCTATGAAAATCGCTTTAAATCCACTAAAAATGCCTAAAAACTTCGTAAAACTTTTCGTTTATTATTAGGTGTACAAAATGAAACTCGGCTAAAATCTACAAAATTCAAATTTACCCTGTGGCTGAGTTTCATTTTTTACACCTAATAAATAAAAATTGTAGGAATTTAATTCTCTAAATTGTACTGAATTATTTTTTTCTAGGATGCACCATTTTCGGAAAATAATTTTTTTAAAAATAAATTTATCTTGAAAACCTTGCGTCCTAGAGAAAAAATAAATAGAATAAAATTAAAGAGAATTAAATTTCCAACAGATTTTATTTAGTGCATTTTTTCAATATCTGTAACAGTTTACGATTTACAAGCCTTTAAAAATTAACCTTCTTAATGGTTATACTTCAATAACCTTCTTATACGGAGAAGGTCACTTTTGATGGACTTTAACGCCCAAAATGTTTAAAATTTTGAAAAAATGAACTACTAAGTGTACAAAATGAAACTCGGCTAAAATCTACAAAATTCAAATTTACCCTGTGGCTGAGTTTCATTTTGTACACCTAATAAATAAAATTGTAGGAAATTTAATTTTCTATAAATTTGTACTTAATTATTTTTTTCTAGGATGCACCATTTGCGGAAAATAATTTTTTTTTTAAATAAATTTATCTTGAAAACAGTGTGTCCTAGAGAAAAAATGAATAGAATAAAAATTAAAGAGAATTAAATTTCCAACAGATTTTATTTAGTGCATTTTTTTAATATCTGTAACGGTTTACGATTTAAAGCCTTTAAAAATTAACCTTCTTAATGGTTATACTTCAATAACCTTCTGACACGGAGAAGGTCAACTTTTGATGGACTTTAACCCCCAAAATGTTTAAAATTTTGAAAAAATGAACTACTAGGTGTACAAAATGAAACTCGGCTAAAATCTACAAAATTCAAATTTACCCTGTGGCTGAGTTTCATTTTGTACACCTAATACTTCTAACCTGTATAAAAAAAGATTTAGATATTTGCTCCTATAAATAAACCTATGAAAATCGCTTTAAATCCACTAAAAATGCCTAAAACTTAGTAAAACTTTTCGTTTATTAGTTACATCTTTAGATTTGTAAATTTTTAATTAAGTTTTCCCAAGTTTTAGGTCAAGAAAAACCCCTTTCTTTAGATGATGATGACGAAAAAGAGCTTAACCAATGAGCAAGAGGCCTTCTTCCTATTGGTTAATCTGCTCTTATACTTGTTGGCTCTTTGGACATCACAAGGGGGAGTGGGTTGGACCCAGGCGTGGGCTCTCACCAATTTACGGAGCCAACTCCTGAGGAGTGGATTTACTAATTTATCTACGCATTTTTTAAAAGAATATTTATTTGGAATTCTAACCCTTTCATTAGAATTTTAGCGATTTTTCTCGTTTTATTGGCTAAGAAAGTTTGCCCAAATCTCAGGCTTCTTGGTTTTTCGAAAACCTTATTTTACCAAGTAATAATTTTTTAAAAGTTTTTAATGAGAAGGGTAGAACGAAATGTTATTTTAAATCTTTTTAAACCAATTTTCAGAATATTGCACCAAATTTTTTAAGTCTTTAAGATATGAATACATCATATTAGGAGTACAAAATGAAACTCAGCCACAGGGTAAATTTAAATTTTGTAGATTTTAGCCGAGTTTCATTTTGTACACCTAGTAGTTCATTTTTTCAAAATTTTGAACATTTTAGGCGTTAAAGTCCATCAAAAGTTGACCTTCTCCGTGTAAGGTTATTGAAGTAACCATTAAGAAGGTTAATTTTTAAAGGCTTGTAAATCGTAAACCGTTACAGATGTTGAAAAAATGAACTAAATAAAATCAGTTGGAAATTGAATTCTCTTTAATTTTTATTCTATTCATTTTTTCTCTAGGACGCACTGTTTTCAAGATAAATTTATTTAAAAAAAAATTATTTTCCGAAAATGGTGCATCCTAGAAAAAAATAATTAAGTACAAATTTCTAGAGAATTAAATTTCCTACAATTTTTATTTATTAGGTGTACAAAATGAAACTCAGCCACAGGGTAAATTTGAATTTTGTAGATTTTAGCCGAGTTATATTTTGTACACCTAATAAAATGAATAACTGGAATTTATAATTTCTAAAGTTTTCTATCATTTTCATTTATTACTCAAACTCGTATTCATAAGTCATATTTGTGAATACTCTGCATGTAGGCACATGCAGATTGTGCACATGTGCCACCCTGTATATTTCAAAAAGTCAAAGTTTAAGCTTTTTTTCCCCAATGATCAATTAGGGGGATATCTAGGAGCAGCTCCTTTCGTTCCCGATCGAAATTTGGCTTAAAGCCAACACGAGTCCTTTTGCTAAATTCATTCGTTAGATTTTCGTCTATTTTTTGATTTTTAGAATAATTTATAAGAATTTTGAGTAGCAGGAGTGGTTAACTGTTCCTTGAATCACCGTTCAATACGTTTATAAAAAGTGCCCACCACCACCGCCGGAGTCAAGGCCCCCTTGTGTCGATTGTGTCCATACCACAGAGGAACCAATACACAGAGTAACAACCGACCCTCTCTTTTGGCAGTAATTTTAACGACGTAGTACTGCCCAAAGCGCTAGATGCCGCCACGGTCCGCCTTGGGCCGCCGCCCAAGGTCGCCCAAGCCCAAGCGATAGTTCCATGCGCCGCCACTGCCCATGGCGCTGTTTGACTTTGTTTTGAAAATCGCACCCGCTCGGCTGCGCTAAAAGCAACCAACAATATTGTCATTATTATCGCTTATCTATCACTTTATCCCAAAACCATTTTTTAAAATTTTAAACCATTTTAAAAAAAGGGAAAAAAAAGACTAAATAACGTTTCATACCTACTGTGATTCCACAACCAAATTTTCGCCTTAATCTCAGTGTCTTCTACCAGAATCAAGGGTTTTTAGCAAAGATTTTAGAACGGAAATGTATTAGTTCCGGTAATTTATTTTATTGTAAGATGTTATGTTTTTGTAAATAAAGTGTAAGTAGAGTAGAACAATATTGCAAATTTATTCTTCTTTGATGAGTTTTATTGACCTATGCATTAATTTTCTTTTTTCAATCAAATCAGTGTTAAGATCTTAAGGGAAAAGGGTACTTGAATCAAGAACCCCTTGTCAAAATTTAATGACATTTCATATTCTACTCAATAAAACCTTTAGCAGTGTATTTCATAAAAAGGGGGTGGCAGAATAATTTTTAATGAAATTAATTCCACAGTTTTAGATTGTGTAGAGTGGTCCAAAATTATTCATGTCAAGACCACTTGAAATATATAATAAAATTCATGATTAAAGTTAAAGTTTACAAAGAATGTAGAATGTTCCTCAAAAATAGAAAAGTCACGAAGAGTGGGAATGCAAAAATTGACAAATTCAAAAATGTTTGAACGAAAAGACAATAATCAATTTACAAGTAAATTTGTTGCCAAATAAAAATTATAAATAAAATAAAATACAAAAAATTTATATACTGTTGGCCACACTGCCAGTAATATTATGTTGGTGCAAAAATAAAGCAGGTTTTTGGTATGCAGTAAAAGCTAGCTACAATTTAACTTCAACCAAATATAATATTTTATTTGAATAGCTTCCATGAAAATTCATACTCTTTTGCCAAATGCACAACTAATGCTTTGTTCCCAGAAGCAACAAACATTATTTCGCACCAACTCAAAATTAATGCAAAAATAAAATGGATTGCAACGCTATATTCCTCCTTAAAAAAAAAAAAAAAAAAAAAAAAAAAAAAAAAAAAAAAAAAAAAAAAAAAAAAAAAAAAAACATAATAACAAATAAATAAAGTAAAAACTAATATATTCTTATAAGGTTCAGTTGACGAGAAAAAAGCAGTTTAATTACAAATGAGAAGGCAAAATGTAATAACGCAATACACCACGTCATTAAATTTATACGTTCAAAGTGGTTCCAATCAAATTGGGTTAAATTTCATTCGGATGGACGAAAACAAAAAAGTGTATAGGTACCTGAAAAATATAAACGTAATAATTTATAGTGTTTTTAGTTGAATTACATTTTGCCAAATTATCACTTATAGTACTTAAAACCTTCCGTTTAAAAACAATTTGATAAATTAATTCACGGTTATGTATAAAATGATTAGTTGAAGTTTATCTTGGTGTCTTCAGTGAGCTTAAACCGAAGGTATTTTGAACTAATGAGTAATTCCAGTGGAGGTTTTATTACTGCCGTCATTGCATGAAGAATGTTCGAAATCTTTATTTAAAAAACATTGTTGTCATGATTTATGTATTCTTTTAAAAATTTCCTTCACAGTAACGATTTCGAAAATTCAATAAACTGAACCTGTGAATATAATGAACTACTTATATTGATGGAATTGAATTGAAAAAAAAAATCTACCTGAAAGTTAATAAATTAGTATGCTAATGATGAAAGTACCAAAAATTTTTAAACAAACCTGTGAAAACATTGTTTTGTCTATTCAATCTATGTACATTGATATGTGCATTGAAAGAAGAATATTATGTTTTTGCAGCCCGTCCTAAGTCGGGATTAATTGTGAAGGAAAATTTTTAGTACAGTAGAACCTCAGTAATCCGTCTTCCGCTAGACCGACTCTCCAGGTTATCCAACCCGAGGAGTCAGTCAAGGAAAAACTTTCATCCTTATCAAATTTTTCATTTTTCCTGTCAAGAGTTACCTACATATTATATACCTAATAATGTATAACTGTAATGTGTAATAAAATGTATACCTGCTTTTAACAGTTTTAACTGGGTAGGTAGATAATAAAGAAAAAAAAAACACGTGTTCTTTATGTATGTCCGCTTAATCCGACCTTTATTCCGTTCCGCCTTATCCCTTGGTAAAATGATATTGTACAAGTCATTAAGAGTTAATGTTATGTATGCCAGTCACAAAAATATTATTACTTGTATATATACAGGGTGTCCGGAAACACATGGCAAGCGTCTGGGAGAGCGTTAAAAAGTGGTTTTACGAAAAAAAGTTAAATGTAAACCCCCCTTAATTTAAATCAAAGAATTTGATGGTGTAGTTTAAAATCCGCCTGGATATACAGGGTGTCCCAGACACAACCTAACTTCGTTATTTCAAATGAGAACCCCTATTTTTTATTTCAGATTCGTAATCTACGCAAAATTTCAAGTAGATTTGAGTACTCATATGACGATTTTGGACAACTTTTAAAAAATGTCAAAATTTAGCGTTTTTTGCGCTAAAATCCGTTAAAATTGACCTAGGAGACTCGTTTTTTTTTTAATTCCACTTATTTTTTCCCGAAGAATCCAACTGTCTCAAATTTGAGCATCTTCGCATTCAGCATCACGAGATTTCGTCGCTAATGGCCTTTTTTCAAGTTAGAACCCAAATTTT